>JANRGW010042118.1:0-87284 GCA_024733675.1 Psilopsiagon aymara
GCCACAAGTGAAAAACACAGTGCTGCACCAACTACCAAGAAGGGGAAAAACGACTGCTACTGCTGAACCCATGACAAGGCATATAAATATATATTAAAATATATATATCACTATTTTATATAGCTCATTTTTCCTTTGTCTCCCTAACATAGATCCCTTATAGAAAGAGAATTGCATTTGCGCAGAAATGCCATGATTTGTAGTTGAAATACATGGTGTATTTGCTAGCTCTTAGGCTGACCTTTATTCATGCTGAAGAAGTGCAGTTGGAAGGAAGAAAAGGGAGTTTTCTAATGCTTTTCCTGAAGGAGGAACCTCTACAGTGTTGGGACACATCTGAGACAGCTTTGACACCAGCATGGTTTGTTCTTAATTAATAGAGTCTTATTGTGCCAGGGAAGTGGAAGTGTTGATTGTGATTCAAGTGAAAAGTCTAATATTGTTGTATACCCTCAAACTGAGAAGCAAGACCTAGAGCACAAAGACAGACAAACATAACTATTATACTGCTAGAAGCGAGTGCACAGAGAGGAGGGCTGTTGTTCCTGCTGTAACCTCTGCTGTTGAAGAAACACATACAGATGCTGTTGAGGAATGGAATTTCCTAACTGAACAATCATACCTAAAATAGTCTTCTGGCCCCAGGCTCTTAAAGATGTTGCCTTTAAAATGCAATGGAAAACTGATGTCTTGACCTTTTGTGGTCACTAAACATAGAGTGCCAGATTTTCCAAGCATATGATTGTTTTCAACACACTGTCTCTTTCCTAAGCTTTTATTTGTTTTGCTGAATAATGTTATCTCCAGTCCCCCCTTCACAATTTCACCAGGGCAGAAACTTACTTGATGTCCCTAATCCCTTTGTGGAAGGTGCAATGTGACATAGCTGGGGACCTTCACTCCTGGCAAATGCCTGGATGCATAGCAATAGAGCCACAGACAATGAAATAATATTACAGTGTGGTCTGTTGTCCTGCATACCTGTTTCCAAGCGTTCCTTGGAAGCAGTACTGAATTTTAGGGCATGTGAAATGATCCTTAAATGTAATTTGACAATCAAAATTCAGCAGAAGCAACAAGATCTTTTAGAATGAGAAGAGGCAGTAACTGTAAGAAAGTATTGTTATCGCCTTGAAGTGCTTCAGGACATATTCAGCAAAGAAACCACCCTTGAAGAGTTGACATAACTAGTAGGGTGAAGGATCTTTTACATGTGTGTTGGCAGTCTAAATTATACAAGATTCAAGTTTCCAATATATCTTATGGTTACTGTCTGTGTCTAGTGAGTTTTGCTGTAAAGAAATGATGGGGTATGAGCCAACCATCTGGCATGACCACATGGGAAACCAGACTTTGATTCACACCTCTGCAGGCTAGAGTCAGATGCTGAGAATATCGAAGACCTGACTGCAGGATTAAAAAACCTTCATTCTTTTCACTCCATCTTTGCCCAGTGTTCTCAAGGAATAAATACGCCCAAGTACGATGACCACTGAAATTTAGGAGGCTAAAAACATTGAGGAGGAATAGCTTATGTTGCTGGGGAAAGTGGATTTAAAGACAGGCAGACTTAACTTGCTAAAAATTGAAACATTGACATATTTGACCTACTGCCTTTTGGGTTGGCTTCTGGTTCTTTTGTGAAGAATATATCCCCAGGGTTAGGTATGGTTTTCTTTTTCCATAAAGCTGTGAGATTAACTTCTTTGCATGAAGACCTGAGCTAGGAGAAACTGAATGCTACCATGTGGGTAACTATGAGCATGATAAAGTGTAGACACAATCTGAGCTTCCTTCTTTCTCCTCAGATAATACCCACTTTCTCATGACCAACAGCATAATCTGTGGTTCCCTATTCCCTGTGCCCTCAAATTAAGTAAGTGGATGGGATAACTCCCAAGATGTCTAGATGAGACCACTGAATGACATAGGTAATGGCATTTTGGTTAAGAGGATTTTGACAAATGAAAATCCAGCCCAGCAGCTCATAGGCATCAAATATGGAAATGTGATGCAGAGTGAAGCTATCACACTGGTTCCAAGCAGCGATCACATTTCCTGCTGGTGCCAAACAAACCAAAGCCAATGGCATTTTACTTCTGAAAGGCCAGCTAAGTGAAAGAGTGATAGTGCTGGAGTTTTATGGTTATAAAAGTCCATGTTGCTGCTGTGAGGTCATCACAGGATGAGGTGCAAATGAGGGTGTGAATGAGGGAAGAAAAGACAATTTCATACTATAATGCATTATGCACAAACCGTAAACAGATACTTACCTTCTGAATGCTTTTGTCTGAGGTGAGGAATAAAGCAAAAACAATCTGCAAGACAGGAGCCTGTCTATTCTGTAACAATCTGCACTCAACCGTGTTCAAAATAGACACTTGGCAACAATTTTCTCAGAGGAAAATGGTGTGGAGTGCAGAAAATAAGGGTGTAGCTGTAACAGAGGAAGCAGAATTGAGCCAGGCTGCTGGGTTTGTTCACTTCTGCTCCTGAAGTCAGTCCAGGCTGGTTTTGCCACAAGCCAATCATGCTTTGGTAGTTGCTTTGAGAACTGAAAGCTAGAAGAATGGCAGAGTTGCAAGGTGGTGACTCATCTGCAATGCCCAACAGCAGTCAGAAGAGAACTTTAATCACCATCTCCTTCCCTGCTAAAGCATGGATGCTAGCCTTATCCCTAGGGAAAACTGGCAGCTCCTCTCCAGGAGGCAAAGTCTGCCCTGTAGCCTAATGAATTAGAGGCCTCCTGCAACACTACGCTTTCCTGAGGACGTGAGGAATGCTCAGATCTTTTTTGTCCCTCTCCAAATAAGAATTCAAAGGAAAATGCCTACAGAGATGACGAATTTTCCTACAAATTCTGTTTCCATGTGATATTTTAAGACAACTCCAGTGTATTTGGTTTCCACTATCAATGTAATCTTTCTTCTGGTTGGAAGTTAAATCAATACGTGGACTTCTTTGTACTGATTAAAAACTCTTGGGAAGCAGCTGAGATAGGGACTCTCTTATGGTATGATTTTAGTAACTGCAGAGTCAATGGTGAAAGTGACAGTAGGTAGAGAAATTAAACACGAAAGGAGCCCCTTTTGGTTGCTAGGACATTATAGTGGTCTGGCATCTCCATCACCACATGACGTGATGCAGGAACAAACAAGATGAGGTTGGGGTTCATTAATGCCCCTTATGTGCCTGGTAAATCCCCACCAGCTCCTGCAGTCCCACACGCAGGGGAGAGTGACTCCTGACCAGGACATCTGGGTGATATTTTTAGCTAGAATGGAATACTCTTGAGAATGGTTATCTCCTATCCAATCTATGGTCAGAAAACATCCCTGTGGCAACCACTGCAATTGCCTATGTGGAACAGTAATGTTCAGAAAGTAATTTAATGTAACGGATTGTTTAGCCTTCTTTTAATTAAATGTAGCAGCTGGAAACAAGAAGACAGCTTTGCATCTCCAACCAGTTCTCTAATTGCAGGCATCCTCCATAGACCCTACTTATCTTACTGCACTTTCAGACCAAGTTGAAAACCTATTATTATTGTTTAAACACCCCAAAAATGATGTTTTTTTCGCCTGCAATGAAATACTGTGGTAGGTTGTTTTTGCTTTGCTTTGGTTTTCTATTTTTCTCTCTCCTCAAAAGTCAAACCTTTGACGAGAAACTTGTGTCAAAGGAGCTCAATCAGCTCCAGAAATCATCTCTCGGAGGAGTCCAGCAGGCATGCTAGGGTGGATAGTGCTAAAGTTCCTCGGGAAACTGTCCTTTTCAAATGCCTAAATGAAGAGCTCCGACTGTTTATTCCCACCAAATGATTCCGGCTTTTTGAAGATGACTGAACACATTGATGGGCCTTTTAGCTGAGCCCCTTTCAAGTGAGAACAAAAGGCTGCTTGTAGATTGTATCAATACAATTGTGACTCAGATGGCCATTGCAGTTGTAATGTTGTCAGGCACATTTCTGGGAGTAATAGTGACTTCAAAGGAGAACTGTTAAATGGCGTCGTTTGCTCAATCATTTTGCAATGGAAGGCTTTGGCAAATGTTTCAGCTGGAAGAACTGGGGTTTTCAGTGTAAAAGGGTCAAAATTCTGCTGGGTCACAAGGCCAGGATGACCAGGATGTTAAAGGGGCTTATTTTTTCCCTATTGCATTTACAGTGAATAGCCCAGAGTGACTAGCTTGGGTGTAAGGATCCTCATGGCGGATGTCTAAAGGGAGATGACATAAATCCACCCTTTGCAAGCTGGCTTCCTCTACATTTGCCTAGCTTTCCTGATTTCCTTTTTGCCACTCCCTTCCTTCCTCTCCATTTCAGAAGGGTTTTGTGTGGACATGTAAAAAGAATAGCTTTTGTGAGATATCCCTCAATAAGCTTGGTACAAAGGAGATCACTGGAGGAAAGATGCATCCTCCTGGATTGCCCCTAAAACTGGCTAATTGCCATAACCAAGGCCATGGGCAAGAAGCCCAGTAGGTCAGATTAGATCCAAGCATAAGTGTGTTTATGGCCATGGAGAACAGCTTGCACTCCTGTTCCTCTTTGGATCTCTGTGAATTTACTGCTGGCTGTGCACGAGGCTAAAGACAGGTTTGGAAGCAACATCTGTACTTAATGGGAAGCTGGGCCAAGACTCCAAGTTTGCTAAACAACCCTTTGCCTGGTGCATAAATCTGTACCTACTGCAAAGAGAAAAAGGCAAAGAGAAAAGACAGTGCTGACTTGCAGATCTGTAAAAAAAAAGCCTTTTTAAGATCTCTAGCTGGGTAACATGCAACTGCTAAATATACCCAGGCAGAAATACAGCCAGATCATTTCTTCATCTCTCTGTGATGTTTTATATTTCTTCTTCTTCCTAGGGAATGGGAATGATGGCATTGGCAAGGGAAAACGGGGAGAAACAGTGGGGTTTAGTCTATTTGCTGTTAACTTCACCATGTGCCTCATCAAGGCTTTTTCCAGTTCTCTTGTCTTGATCCTCAGGGAAAAAGAATTGAGAGGGGGCGGGAGAAGATGTGGAAAAGGAAAAGCGAGGGCTTTCTGTGTGTGCAGAGGAGGATATTTTGACAGAGCGAGTGATGGTGACTAAGGAAAGGGGGGAACAGGCAAGTAGTAAATGAGTTTGTGTTCCTGGCTGCTGAATAGCCCCAGGAGGTTCCCAGCAAGTCTGCCGCTTTTTTATTGGAGTTTTGTGCCGGAGTTATAAACCTTTTAAATGAGTCTCGATCATTAGGGAAGCTTGGCTGATCACTGATGAAAAAATATAACAATTAAAACAAAGGGCTGGAAGAGGGAAGCAGGGGGAGAGGGAGCTGGGGGTGAGCGGTTTTAATACTTAATAACAAATACTAATAATGGTGCGGAGTTGGGGACTAATTAAAAGTTTCTAAAAAGAGAGAAGAAGAGAGCGAAATTAATCTGGAGTGCTTTGGCTGGCAGCTTCTCTGAGTGCCGACATAAACCACCCTGGTTAGGAGGATGAGACAGAGTGCTGCGAGGTGAGCAAAGCTCTGGAGATAGATGGATCTAAGCAGTGGTGAAGCACATCTCAGCTATCAGCAGAAAGACTGGCTCCTCTCCATGGCTGTCTAGTGTTTGCCCAATGCTCTGGGACTACAAATGTTCATTCTCCCACAGGGAGCAAAGGAGTGGGGGGAGAGGAGCAAAGGAAGGAGCATGAAGGGTGAAGAGAGCAAAATTCTTCTCTGAAAATGGAAGTGTTGAGATCTTGATGCCAGTAGCATAGATCTGAAAACCATTCATGCAGTGACTCCTGCACTGATAGCCAGGGTAGGAGTCAAGGAATAAAGATCCATGAGACTGACAAGTGTAAGCAACTCATGGAGATGCTGCCATAGTTTTCTAGAGGCTGCAAGAGCATCCAGAGGAATAACTGCTATATACTCACCTTCTTCCTACACTGCTCTTAGCTGTTGGCTGATGTCAGCACAGGACAGTAGGTTAGATGGATTTCCATGGCTATTCTTCTTACAACCCATCCTTCCGTCAATGCTGTCTTCAAGTGCAGCTCTATCCTTAGAGATAAATGCTCCCAAAAGCAACAGTCCCACAGGTCTCCTGTGTCCTGAGGGCTGGGGTTGGTGAGAGCTGAAATTGCCAAAGCAGCAGCATTCTCATTTCACTGACCAGTTCAGCAGCAACATGAGGGCTGGAGCAAGCATTGGATAGTCATTTGTGTGCAATTTCAACTGAATCACTGTCAGGCACCACCACTGCCATTTTCCATCTTGCATCCTTTTGGACACAGAACCTAGCTGTGGGTGAATGCCAGCTTCAGGCAAATGCTCCTTCCAGCACCTACCTCCTTCTACTTTGTCATCTGTGCAGGCAACTCTAAGTTTTAATTATGGCTGCTTTTTGCTGTTTTTTATCTTAATTAAGTCTGACTTGCTGACTGTTTCAAGAGAGATTATGCCTGGGAAATGCCTTCCTGACTTGAGTTCTGGACTGTGGAAAGAGAGATATAAAAGCCATCATCACTGGTTGCGCCAGGCAGCTCCATCCTTCAGGCAGCAGAATACAATGTGAGAGGGAGTAGATGTGTGGGCCTTGGGAAAAGCTCAGTTGAAATGGAACCATGCATCTGGAATAAGCACAGAGGAGGAAAGCCAAGGGACTGGATACCTGGGAGGTAGAGCAGACTTCCCAGGAAATTCTTCTGTATGACACTATCTGGGATGTGTCTATTTTATTTCCCCTTTCTTGCTC
The DNA here is from genome assembly GCA_024733675.1 of Psilopsiagon aymara. Classification (NCBI taxonomy): domain Eukaryota; kingdom Metazoa; phylum Chordata; class Aves; order Psittaciformes; family Psittacidae; genus Psilopsiagon; species Psilopsiagon aymara. The sequence goes on from JANRGW010042118.1 coordinate 6,737, forward strand.
CTTTCTTGACTCTTTCTTCTGTAAAGCAGCACCAGGTAAGTTCAGACTTCTAATACAAACGCCAGCAGTCCCCTGAGCTGAAAAGCCTGCAGGAGTCACAGACAGCTCTGCCACAGCTCTCTTCTTTGCCTTATTTTAGCTCCACAGAAGAAGAGCTAAGGTGCTTATGGTGGGCCTGTACATGGTTTGGCTTGAGAACTATATTGGCTCCTGCTACAGCCCTGAAGCATCCAGCAGCAAGCTTTGCTATTCTGCACCAGGGCTCTATCTGTCTGTAAATACTTCTATTTCAGCAGCTTCTCTCCAACGTGACAGATTTGCTATGAGAAACCTGGCAGCGAAGATTTTTTCTCCTCTCTCTTTCTCTGACAAATGTATAAAATGTATTAGCTTTTCACCTTCTAATTTATGATGTAATAAACTCCTCTGTGTCCTGGCCTTTTTCAGGGATTGGAACTGAAATGTTCCACTTACCTGCAATGGTAAAACCCCACCAAAGAGTTAGTGAGGAGAAGGGGCTGGAGAGAGGGATAGGGAAAGGGGTGGAGTTGGAAGGAGGGAAGTGGAAGAGGCAGAGACAGTTTCCACCATTTGATTTCTCATTTTGTGCTTCCCTGCTTTACCCAGCTCTGGTGCTGGCAGAGCTTCTCCATGTGTCTGTGCAGTGTTCGTGTTTAGACCTTTGAGGGAAAACTGACATGAGTTGCAAGGAGGGAGTGTGCCTGGCCATCCTCATTCAGGATGGAAGGATGGGAAGGCAGGAGCAGGATATGATAAGAAAATAGGATTAAGTTTCACTTGTAGTAAAGGATTTATTTGACAAGATCACTTTAAAAGGGAAAACTAAAACTCAGAGTGCAGAGGACCAGTGTCTGTCCTGTATCAGTGTTTAGGCACACACTTGGCAACGCTGCATGTTCTTTGTGGAACTGCAATGCAGAAACCAAAGCTCCCAGGCAGACCCACTCACTCTGTAACCACAAGTCTGATTTTCTTCCCGACCTTTTCCTTGTGTTCTGTTTGTAACTCCATCTGAAGGGACCTTCTGACAAAGTAGAGACCTGGCTTTTATTCATCAAACTGCCAAGAACTTAAAAAAAACCCATTTGTCCACTTAATGAAATGGGCACTGCTGGGTTTATGTGGTTGGTTTTCTTTGCTCTGAATAAATGATTGTCCCATATGCAGTCCTTTTCCAAGTAAACAGTATTTTATTATTACTCTTGGGGAAAGAGCGTTACATTTTCATAGATGATGTATATACGCGCATGATGTGCAGGTGGCTTTACACCACAGAAGGCTGCTGTATTGTGGACATAATGCTGAGAAATCATGTAAAGAAGTGAGAGGGAATGAAGTCTTTCCAGGAAAACAAAACAGCAAACCAAAATGGAAACTAAGAATGACTGGGGCTGACAAAGTGAGGAACAAAGGTCTGAAAAGGTCTTCAGCTTGCTCCATTTCCAGATCTGTTCAAATTAAAGGATTAGAATAACTCAAATCCCAGATCACCCATTTCGAGTCATAAAGCTGAATCTTGTGCCTTCCTGAGTTATTGAAATGTATTGTTGATCTTTGCTCATGTGAGTTCCCCATTTATTGAAATACCTGTGAATCCCCTGTATCCATTTCTGGGTTCAAAGCTGAGTGCATCTTTCCACCTACCGACATGAGGTGATAAAGGCCAGTGCTTGGAACTACGGACGCAGTCTGTGTTAACATCTCTATTGGTAATGTAATTCTTAAGCTTCTTGAAATCCCAGCTTGTATTAGGAGCCTGTCCCAGGCAAAAACTAAGTGTGTTACTCAGGTGCAGACACAAGGGGCAAGTGTCAGGACAGACAAAGCTTCAGTCCTCATCTGCAAAGGTAACCAGAACCCTGCTCACCCTTTTCCCCCAGAGGGCATAGCATTTTCTCGTGCTTTGTTGGTACTTAAAAGAATGACCTGTTCTCTTCTTTGCAGCTGAGGTATCAGCACCAGGCCTTCTGCAGAGAGGGACTCATCTATGAGTCCCCTGGGATTGGTTTCCTGTAGGATTTGCTCAGGTGAAAGACACAGAAAAAGTGTCTGTAATGCTATGGAATGGATTCAGGCAAGTGAAGCAGGTTCATATGTATGTGGTCCTATTGATGGATTTGCTATAGGTTCTACCTGAATATGAAGTGGAGCCTGTCAGAATATTTCTTACTACAAAAGCTACACTATTTGTACCCACAGCTTCAGGTACAACAATCTCATTGTAGAATTTTCTTGGGTAGGATAGGGGTGTATGTCAAACTTCAGTGTGATTAATGCTGCAGGGTTTTTCCAAGAGAGAAAACTAAGACCAACCCCAGTAAGCATGTTATACATCACCCCCGCACATGTCAAACTAAGATGACTTGTTGCTTATGGAGTTTCTTGTGATCATCAAACCAGATGAATGTCTGGCTTGAGTAATTAAAATGCTAATGGGAATTCACCATTCATCAGAGGAAATAGCAATGAGTTTGGTTCTTGTATATTTTTCCTTCAGCATTTTCTCTCTAGTGGTGGCAGATGTTGGGGTTGTGAATTCATTGTCTGCCAGAAACACAGCAAAAGCCTCTTTCCAAAGTAGTTTTCTGTATTTTTGTTGATTGTCTGCTTAAATTAACCTTCTCTAATGAGATGAAGATACGCAGGGTATGCCTGTAATTTACTGGATGTGAAATGAGTACAGATATAATACATCCTGGTGGGTGACAGGGATTAGAGAGGTCTGAGCACACAGGTAGAGGAGGAGACGGCATATATCTTTAATGCATAATTTCTAATGCTTTGGAGGATTATCCTGTCCGGCTGTATGCACACACATGCACTCAGAGGCTTTGCCCAGGACCATTAGTGACAATGGGCTGGAGCTTGTCCTCACTTTCTCCTCTGAGAAGTAAACAGTGAATATGTTGCAGGGACACCTTCCATAGAGCAGGCTGCTCCAAGACCCTGTGTCCAACCTGGCCTTTAACTCTGCCAGGGATGGGGCAGCCACAGCTTCTCTGGGCAGCCTGTATGAGTGCCTTGCTACCCTCACAGGGAAGAACTTCTCCCTTATATTTAACCTGAACTTGTTTTGTTTCAGTTTAAACCATTCCTCCTTGTCCTATCACTACAGTTTGATGAAAAGCCCTCCTCCAGTATTGTTATAAGTGAAAGGGTTTAAGCTTCAGGTTTGAACATATCCTCCTCTTGACCCCCCAGTCTTTCATGTCTCTGAGGCTTGGATCCAAATGTTTGGGTCCAAACATCAGACTTCAATTATTTCCCTTGATAAGAAGGTGATGCTTGACTTCTCTCTCACTCAGGCACAGACCTATGTGCAAACAACCAACCAAAGCCACCTCTCAAAAAGCCACCCTAAGACTTCCCCTAGCACAAAATGACACAGTCCAGTGGGGAGCATGAAGTGTTCGCTTCCTAACTCAATTTGTAAACTGGGGAAGGGAGATCAGGTAATTGCATGGCTCTCAGCTTCGAATATTTTAGGGCTAATTTATGGTAATAGGTTTGAAACACTCTCAGCCCTCAAGACATTAGTACACACCTCCGCTTTCATAAAGGAAGGAGTAAAAACCTTCCTTTGTTTTCACGCTGAGCAGATAATCTGGATATTGTTTGTCAGATTCAATTTTAAGACTGCAAAAGAAAGACAAATAAAAACCTCCCTCCCTGCTACCCCCAATGTTTTCTCTGTGTTTGGGATATTGCGATAATGGATTCATGCCTGTACAACCCACTGGGGGTTGAGAGCCCCTGTACCTGTGTATATGCCAACCATGTTGCAGTTATAATGATGTGAGTCTCAGAGAAAATGAGGTGTGCTAAAGTTCTTTTTAACAATATCCATTGCTTTAATGGAAGATATTATCACTGTTTGTGAGTCTTGTCACATGTTAGGCCTCAAATCAGATGTATTTACAGGCCTGTGCTTTAGAAAAGGTAGAAAAGCAGTGCTATTAGTTTGGGGGGTTGTGTATTTTTTAACATAGTTATTGCAAGGAAAAAAATCCATTTACTTAGGTTCAAGTTCAGATGGGTTCTGGACCAAAAGGCCAAAGTTATATCCTGAAAATTGGCAAGATTCATATGATCCATATCTGTGTCTGTATATATTAGCTCAAAGGAAACAGAATGCCTAAAAAGATGAACAAATGCAGAAACAAAACCAGATGTGGAATAGCAGCAGATCTAGGGACAAACTTCTAATCCACTTCCTTACTCCTCCTAATTGTCATTTTTGTTGGATTCGTATCTAACATGTGCCAATTATTTGCCTTTTCATAAGCACAGTCCTCACCCAAAGGTAAACAGGAGAGATGGAACACAGGGCAAAGGATGGCTCTGCATTACAGCTGTGCCGGCAGCCAAGGCAGCTTAAGAGGATACTGCCCTTCTCCAGTCAGTTGTTCCTTTTTAACATGCTTCAAGCTGCTCTTCGGGCAGATACCTCAGTGCAACTCTGTGTAGGGGCTCAAGTGGATCAGTTTTAGGAGATTGATTCTGAAGTGTGGTCCAGCGTCAGTATAGCCCTTGGGCGGTTGCCTCCATGTAGCTGGAGCAGTAAATTGAGTTGCAGTGTGGGAAATCACAGCCAGGGTAGGAAACTCTGCTAAACTGGGTTTGCCCCAGAGAAATGATGGTGGTTTAGTGTGTGCGGAGCTGGTGATATATTTATCTGCACTCAGCCAGGCCCTGAGAATGTTAGGGAGGGTCTGTGAGATGGGCATTTTCAGGTGTTGAGAAGGTGGGTGGCGTAATGGGGATGTGGTGAGAATAAAAACAGTGCTGGAAGGGTAAGAGGTGGTAGGGGAATATTCAGGTAGTGATTTGAAAAAGGAAGAGGTGGCTTTAGGAGGAACAGCAAGGGTGCTCTATATGGACAGCTAAGCATGGAGCTAGGTTTAGGGTGCTCTGACAGAGAGCTCTGTATGGACAGATAAGAATGGAGCTGGGTTTAGGGTGCATTTCCTTTTTGGAAGTGGTCTGTTATTCCAGTCTGCTGTTTGGGGCATCTTGCATCTCTTGGTGCTTCTTGAAGCACTTGAAAGTGCTGAAAGAAGACCACCGTGGAGAAACTGTGCTGGTTGCAGCTGACTGTGCCCCAGGAGTGGCCTCTCTGTCTGACCCTGTTATCCCTCAGCTGGTGTGCAGGCTGTGGACCAAGATTAGAGAGCTTATTCAAGAGCAGATTTCATTTATCCTTGTAAGCTGAGAACTGAAGGGAATTTGTGTGAGAGAGAGCATCCAAAGCAAGTAAAATGAGCTGGTGCTGTGTGGGGAAGGAGTCCCTCCTTGCCTTCACATTATAGGGCTCATGATCTTATTTTCTTCTGCTTTGCAATTTGCCAACAATCCTTTTTCTCTTTTGCTGCCAGCCCAGATGCAGCTTGTCAGAGCCTGGGCTCCTGTTATCTCCTGTTCCTCCAGAAGGAACTGCCTCCTTCTCCTTACTCCTCTCACCTGATGAGGATGCTGCTTTTCTCCACTCAAGTGACACTATTCCCTTTTGAGAAATCTCTCGCAGAAGTTCTGCCTGCTGTTACTTTGGTAATGCTGAAGTGACCTCGTACAACCCACATCCCTGAAGCACCCAGAGAGTGGTGCTCTGAGCCTCCCCTCTCTCCTTTGTGGGATTTTTCCATCTTGCTCAGCTCTGATCATTGCCAGTCACAAGCAGGTTTGAGAGAGTTTGCCACCAAGGCAGTCCATTAATTCTGTTTGCCACTGTAACTTCTGGGACCTGGTCTATGAGGGATGGGGTTTGCCAAGCTGTACATCATCCTTTCTGCTCTGCATCTCGAATAGAAAGGAGGATATGGTCTAGAAGGGATACAGGTTCACTTCTTCAGCATCATGAATAAGATAAAGGAAATCCACTTTTCTCAGCTCTGATTCAGTATTCCCACACACACTTCTTTTCAACCAATACAGAGTTACTGCAGCAGCTAATCTTTTTTTCTGAGGGGGAAGGAGTTAGCTTTCATTCAAAGCCTTCACCCATGCCAGAAATCTTGAAAGAGGAGGCAGAGGACTGATACTATTGCTAAATAATCATACTCCAGTGTAAACTAGCTTAGTTCTGACAATGTCAGAGTAATTGGCATGAGATGTGAAACAAGTTGCATTGACAATGGTATCAGTGAAAATGTTCTAATAGGACATGAACATCAAAGAGGGAAAAGGAAATTGGAGGAAGGTGCAAAACAGAGTTACTTTACCCATAACATCAGTGTTCATGTCCTGCAAAATTACTACAAGAAACAGCATGATGCTGAGCTGTAAGAAAGAGGTTGTCTTGTCCCAGGGAAAATACCTAGATGAAAACTTGAAAGCCTGAAGTTTTTACAAAGTTACGTTCCGAATAAGGGCAATAGAAACATTTCTGTGTGGTTTTCTTGTGTCCTGGTCCTGTTGGTATCTGAACTTGGTTTGAGTTGCTGGAAAAGTTGCATGAAAATACATTTCAATCCAGGGGGAAGAAAAAAAGGGGAAAAAAAAAGAAAACTTAAAAAAAAAATATAAGAAATGTCTGCAACTTCTCTTAAAAATAATAAGAAATAGAAAAGGCATTATTAAGGTGACCCTTTCCTGCAAACACTTCTGGTTTCAAAGAAATGGACTTTTCCAAAGAATAATAGGCCTATTGAAAAGTAGCCAAGCAGCTCTTCTGCTGCCACTAAGCCGCGTTGCCACCTCTGTTTTCAAGGCAGTGCACCTTTTCTGAAGAGCTTGGCTGCCTGTGGAGACAAGTACCCTCTCTGGGAGCAGTCCAACACCAACTTTGAGAGTCAATGCACTCATTGTGTGGATCCCCTTTCACAAAGATCTGCCTCTATTCTTGCCTGGTTCTTTCATTCTTCTAGCGCAATGTAAAGGTCACTCTTCATAAAAGTGGATATTTGCTCTTTGTGTTCAGGAGGGGAGAAAGAAGTATAACCCTTGCATATTACAGAGGGTTTAGGAGGCATTAATGGACTTTATAAAGTTTCTTGGACATTAATTCGTCCTTCTCCACTGTCAAAACATGGTCAGGAATGTTCACACTTCCCCACAGGTATGAACAGTAGTAACAAGAGGATACCTTCTGGCAATGGTCCTGTTGCTCTTATATCATCACTGTATCGGAGTCTGGGGTTTCTACTGTAAAGAACATCTACTAAAGTACTTCCTGCTTGCACTGAAGAGGTTATAGAAGGTGCTTTCCTTGGTCTCAAACTGAATTCCCTCTTGAACCCACTGAGTTCAGATTGTATTACATGCCTGCCGTAAATTGGATAACAGCTGATCAATAGACACTTGTCCTGAAGATGAATGACCCTGTATCAGATACAGGCCCTTTTTGGTGAGGAAGTTAAAAAGCTGGATTTGGGGCATAAACTGAAGCAAGGTAAATAAGGATAGCCATTTTTGGTTGGTAGTTTACAGTACTGCCAGTTACAGATGAGTCCTATTTTGTGGACAAAATATAGGGCATCTCATACGGACCATAACTGGGCAGAGACAACATTTATGGGAGGAAGAGACAAAGTGCTTGGAAGCAAATGATTATTTGGATGGATAGATGGAAAACCACATGACTGGAGCCTGAGACTTGGGTTTAGCTTAGCCTGGTGAATACACACTGGATGGGGAGGCCTCTACACAAGCTGATCTGGGAGCAGCAGTACTAATCATCTTTGGTAGCGGGGGATAAGTATTTGAAATGCAATGCCCAAGCACAGAGCTCCACCACCACTTAAACGACAGGACTTGCCCTGTTAGCAGTTCCAGCAGGATCTTAATTTCTATGTGGGTCAGCCACTTCAGAGGCGTATTTTCAAGTCCTTGCTCGTCAAGGCAGCAAGTTCTGCATATAGTAGTCAAAGTTTCCACCCAGTCTGATCAGTCTTGAGTTTAAATAATAACATTTCATCTTATTTAATGAACTGTCAGCCATCTCCTGAGGAAGACACTTTAATGAGTGGAGAATCATGTCCAATGCTTATTTATCTAAGTCAGGAACATAGATCTGATAATGATCTTTTTTCATCTATATGTCTGATTCGTGTATCTGTCAGGCCACTTCCTGATCCATACAAAGGTAATTTGCATAAGAAAAGAGGAACATGCTGAATGGTCACTGAGTTTCATTCTTCACAGCTGAGAGAACTTCAGCTTCTTACCAAAGTAGACTAAATGTCAACTCAGAGTACGTTTAAAGGAAGAAGAAAGTGGAGGAGCACAAAGGGAATTAAAGAGAGGAGAGACCAGGGCCAGGGTGCTCCAACTCAAATCAGTTGGAAACATTGGTGTGGGCTGCACAGTGCAGTTGTTTCAGTCTGGAGTAAGCATCATCAATTCTCTAGGTCCCTATGACAGTTAACAAACAAGAAGTGAAAGTTCAGAGAGAAAAGAGAGTGTTTTAACTGTCATACCTGAAATACAGTGGCTGAATCACATAATGCACAGAAAAAGCTACAGGTGAAAGTGAATAGGGTGAAATGGAAAAGATCGAGGCTTCACCATAATTGATAACACAGGAACAAGGCTTCTGCATGCATTTAGATCAAAGGAGAAACATTCAAGCTGTCTAACCTCAGATATTATTTAAAAGTCTAATTAAAACCATTAGTCTTCCCTGGAAGCATGCATAGGCAGTGGCAAGTCAATGCTTCTCTCTGTTGCCTACAAGGGGAGCCAGGAGAGCCTAGCTTTTAACTAAGGGAGCAAAATTAGAGCATCCATTTGTGTGGAGGAATATCACTACCACATTACATAGTAACTGAGCCCAGATGAAGCATGAAAGTGATCTTCAACAAACCTCAGCTATGGTCCAGAGAGAGGAAAGGGTTTCTCCATAAGCACTGTTCACATGCAGCTTTCACTGTGTTAATGTATAGGAAGAGGCACAAGAGGTCTTCCTGTGTGAAACCTAACACCTGAAACCTCTATGGGAATGTTAGAATAACTTTTAAAAATTCAATTTTCCAAGAGCTTCTGTCCTGTGTGACACTTCTTGTGACTGTTCTGCAAAAGGAAATATTATGGGGAATAAAGACAAATTACTCACCAGACTGGAAGCTGATAGCTGCTTACACAGTGTTCATCCAGCCATAAGGAGAAGAATTTGCTGGGACTTTGAGAGGCCACCTACTCTACTTCTGTGCCCCAAGGCAGGACCTACTTTTTATGTCATTCCTAAGACAGTGACATCTTCCCTCTATCTTCTGCTCTGGGAGTTAATCAGTCCACTTCTCCCAGTCTAAACTGACTTCTGGACCCCAGTACTGCTAATAGAATCTCTTCCATACATCCATATATCCATGGATATCTGTTCTTGGAATTTTACCAGACTTAACTGAACAAAACAGCAGGTCTGAATTCGCAGCCTGCTCTGAATTCACTGTTCCCTTTGCTCTGAGCAGGAGGATGGATTGAATAAGAACCTGAGGTCCCTTTTGACCTGGGTGATTCTGTGACTACAGTTTTTGTAAGGTGATACCCAAAACTCACACACAGTGTTGAAGCAAAAGCACTAGCATGAGTTGAATGGAGGAGTAGTGGTATTTGTCATGGAAGTAATGTCTGTTTTTACTTGTTTTCCTCTGAAGGCATAAAGTTATTGCTTCGAAATCAAATTCTCCTCCTTTCAAATGCCAAAATCCATTTTCTAAGGAACTGCTTCTTTCCACACTTTTTTTTTTTTTGTGGTTGTTAATGTCTTGTAAGAACTTTCTGGACAATTTTCTCTATTCTTTCCTTATCAGATGTTTGCATAGTTGAGAAAGATTCAATATGGGCAAACAGAGGACCGTAACCAGTAATAAGTACATTTGCTGTCTCAAAAGCATTAATTTTCTGAAGTTGAGAGAAATGACAAGCAAATTGATTAGACAAGAAACTGCAGCAGAGAAAATGCTTCTGGCAAATTGGGGATTCCGTAAGAGGAGCTTTTTCGATAGCCAAAACCCAAACCACCACAATTTCATTTGAAATAAGAAGACATCTTTGGCTGGAATCCAAGCCCTTGATCTGTTACATAGGAAGAGGGCAATGGGAAATCTGTATCCATATATAAGAGTTGCATAAGAAAATTCAAGTTGGGGAAATGGGCAGCTTACATCAAGACCCTTTGAAGAATTAGCTCGACTTTATTTTGGTCTGCTGACTTTAACTTCTAATAAACCTCACAGTATGGCAAGTAATTGTGTCTGCTTTATATATTCATATTACTTCTTAAAAGGGCTAGAAGGTTGCTGTATAATAAGCAGCATGTTAACAGTCTTAGGTAAAATAATGGACCATATACACTGATGGCAATCGATAAGGAATCAAAGGGTAGAAAGAAAACCAAGGCTTGTCAGCATGATTTGTAGAAAAGGATCTTTTCAAACAGAATTACTTTTATTCTTTGATGCTGCAGTTTTGGCTGATTAAAGTGTGGAAGAACATAATGGATTGACTGTTGTTTAAGAAATTCCCAGACCCCTTGCACTTTATGGTGCTAATTTCGTTATGAATTAGGAGCACTTACACATCTGAACCTGCAGAACTGCTGGTCTTAAAGGCATTGGCCAACCTGGAAGAAGAAACAAACAAAAAAACCCCAACAGGAATATTTCTAAGGGTTTACACAGAGATCAGTACCATAACTGCTCTTTTCCAATACGTTTCTTGTATGATTTGTAATGCAGTATAAATCCACTGACTTGTGAAGGAAAGGTGACTTGGACAGTACTGGAGCTCTTTACAGGAAACTGCATGGGGAGGAGGCAGTAGGCACTGAAAGGGTCTTCAATCCTGAACAGGCATAGGGAGAATCAATGGCTGGAAGCTGAAGGAAACAAAATTCAATTTAAAAACCAGGAGATTTCCTTTTAGTTACTTATTCATTGATTTGCTTATTTAAATAGTGAGGGTGATTAGAGCAAACTATTACGGGAAGATGTAGGATCGTGATCACGCTGCAGTGGCGGGGGGGGGGGGGGGGGTTTGCAAAGGCCAAAAAGTTAATTTCCACAGCCCCCTCTGCTAGTCAATGAAGGGAAACAGAGTCCTCCCTCTCACATAAGCCGCATTCCTGCTTTTAGTCATCATGTGGACATATCTTTTTTTTCTGTTCTATTCTATTGCATATAAGGGGAGCTGCACTCAGCTGAGTGTTAACTTGCGGCTACCATCTACCCCCTTTCTCCTGAGCTTTGTGCATGATTGTAGTTCAGTGTCAGGAGAAGGTGATGCCTTCTCCTGGGGATTTCTGGGATAGTGCAGAAAATCACAGGGAGTGAGCTTGGCAGTAGAGATGCTGACAGAGGACCTGTTGGGAATGGCAGAAAGGTAAAGGTAACAGGATGGAGAAACCAACCTGAAGCTTGATTTGTGTATTCCACACTGCCACCAGGACAGGCTTGGGAGGGTCTTTTCTTCCTTTGGACCTGGGCCCAAGACAGCACCATTTTGGTAGAGATTAGATTAAAAAAGAAACAAAAAGGAAGGAAGATTTTCTTCCATCTTAGCCCTGAAAGGTTTGCATCCAGCACAAGAAAGAGTTGGAATAATCGTGTCCATCCCGTGCCTGCTGCCTCTTTGGGGCAAATGCTAATGACTGGCTGATGGGAATGTGCCTGCCTGCTTGCTCTCTGGCTGCTTTTGCTGCCTTCCCCACCGAATGGCATTAATCATGTCAGCTTCCCTTTCTACAAGAGTGGCTGGTTTAATGGGAAACTTCATCCAGCATCAATATCCTGAGGGGAGGAGGAAATGAAGAGAAGAAGAAAGAGTGCAGCAGGGAGGTAGCTAATGCTGAAAGCAGTCACTGTCTGTTCCAGAGAGAGGATTTGATAGTAACAAGCCAGGAAGTAGAGACTGGATTTGCTTTGGAAGTCCAGAGGCAGTAGGGATGTCAGTTGAATCTGCTGCTCAGGATCTGAGAGAGGTCTCTGGGAAGCAGAGATGATGGTGTGACATAGCTGAGATCCAGAGGTACTTGCCAGGGTAGGTGGAGGGAAAGACAGAGCTGAGATGAAGCATTTGAGACTAATGCATGGGCTGGAAAGAGAATGAGAAAAAGGCACATAGAGCAAGAGCTACTATGGGGTGCAGTGTTCCTGGAAAGGGATCAGGTCAGGGGTGTGAGGGAGAGGGAACCAGCCTGAGCAGGTCTGGAGGAACAGCTTTTCTCAGGGAGAGCTGCTGGTGGTCATTGTGAGATCCCCTTCGTGTGCTTTCTAGAACTCCCCAAGCTTTTCCATCCTTTGCTGCACAGTCATTCCTGCCCCATCCACTGCTCTCTCTGAGAAGCATTGAGATTTCATGTAACCGGGGGATGCCCATGATCTGGAATTACCTGCCAGCAAGGAGAAAGAGGTGGGATGTGCTTCTGTGTTTCTGTGTGCATGGGTGTGCTTATTGCTCTGGGAGTGCAGAGGAGGGTGGTTTAGCTCAGGGATCACCATCATCTTGGCCTGCTGCTTCTCATGCTCCCTTTCCCTTTCCTCCTTCTCTTTCTCCTTCCTGTCTGTTCTCCTGCCTGTTCCCATGCTCCTTTGGCAGCTTGTTATTAGAAACATTGCTGCGTATTAACTAAGTAAGTTAAACTACTGTGTGACTGACAGGTTTCTCACTGTACCTGAGTGGATGAGAACCATCCACTCACCAACTTCCGTATGCTACCTTTTATTTGAGCTTCTCTACCTCTTCTATTTCCCACTCATTTTCCAGCTAAGATGAACAGCACATTTACTATCCAGTATATACAAAGAATGAGCTCCCTGGGATATTGCTTTGAAAACAGAAAACAGAAGCCTATATTGATGGGTGGTACTATAAAGAAAGTGATTATCTTAGCTCGTAAAAATACTCTCCTTTTGAGAAATCCAGCCCCAAAACTCTGGCAGTCTATCACACAATAAAAGGAAACAAGGGTGACAAAATACAGACAGCATCACGGCATTTTTCTTACATGGAAAACCTTCCATGTATGTGTCGAGCTGAACCTGTAGAATTTATTGTCACAGGTTATTACTGAAATGAATAATTTAGGAGGAATCAAAGCACTTGCAACCTCATTGAGAGCTATGTCCAGGCAAAACATGATACAGGTTGAAAATTATAATGACTAAATCTTTACAACATAATCTAATTATCAGACAGGGTTAGGCAAAAATGACCTCCCATGGGAAGAAATGCACAATTATGTGTGTTAGATCTGAGCTGATGAGCAGGTATGTTAAACCTTCTGAATCACCCATGAGTGAATTTTTTATCAGGATTGCAGTAGCAGATCAGACGAGGCTTTTGCTTCTTCTCTTGCCATTATCCTGTGATCTTTTGAGACCAAATATTTTATTCCCTTTCACATCAACATTTTGGCAAATATCTCAGAGGGCTCAGAAATCTGATTTCACACTCACTCGTGAAAATAGAGAATCAAATAGGCTCTCTGACTACCGGTTGATGGGTAGATACAGCAGGTATCAACCTGGTATCTCATTGCTTGCTTGAATCTTGGGTTCCAAGAAACTGACTTCTCCATTACAAATGTCATGGCACCGTTTGTTGTGCTTTGGTGTACACAGAGCTCCACTGGAGGTGGAACAAAATTCCTGTGACATCAGATAATCTGGTTCCTTTTCCGTCCTCTCTTTTCTTCTGAAGTTCTCACCCAAACTGTTTTGGAACAAGAAATCTCTCAAACCCTCTGAGACATGGTGATGTTCCACGCATGGTTCAAGTATGGATGACACACTGGAAGTGCAAGTGGAAAACGTAGCTCCCTTATGTCATCCCAATGTAACCAGATTGCTTAGCACCAGGATCACAGTCAGTTCATGCAACTGTGACACAGGTCTTGCATCTAGTGACCCAATTGGGCCAACCTGTGGTTGATGAATGGTATTTGTTCCCTATGCGTGTGTTTTGTTTGGTTTTGGAACATTATGCTCACCTTTACTGCCATGGAGAGGTTGGTAAGTGTGAAGAAGTCTCCCTCATCTCTTTTTCTCCCTCATTCATTCCCACTAACACTAAGTCCTCTCTAATGCTGATGGCCTTGCTCAAAGAGTGGTTTTCAAGCTGCTTCCTGCCTCTGAGTCTTGACATAAGTCAAATAAGGCACGACACCACAGCAAGTCCCCCTGTCACGCAGCCTTATAGCAGACGTGAGCATTGTGACCCCAAGCTGGGGTCTCATTTGTCTAAGTTATCAATTAAATACATGGCACGTGCACCAGTCATCCCGGTCTCCCTGAGGATTAGGGATGTTTCTCATCCTGCCTACACATCAGTGTGGTGTCTGCAATTGGTTTACTGTTCATATTACACCACTCTCATAGAAGCCACATACAGAAGACACCAAAACTGCTCTGTCCGTCAAGACCTCATTTTCCCAGGCATGTTTTCCATGCTGGTGGGCTCATTACTTTCCCCTTCTGTGTCTGTGTATGATTACAATCAAAGCAAAGATCAGCACTGGAATGACTATATGTCCACTAGAGCAGCAGTGAAACGTGCTCCATAGGAGATATTGCCCATGTTTGCAATCAGTAGCAGAAGTAGAGGGGCTGGGGCTGACCCTCTGCCTGCTCTTTGTGCTCAGAGCATCCTCACAAGCACTGCTGATTGCAGGCTGTGGCTGTTCTCTCCAGCAGCAGAGGGCCCAGGTGTTGTTTTATTTTTATGTGTATTCTGGACTCAGCTGCAGGCTGTGAACTGGCGTCAGCAGAAGGGCTGAAAAGCAATGAAGTGCTGCTCTTCACTTAGAGTTAGCATTTTCCTCCATGTTAACTCCCTGTCAAGGATTCTGGCCTGGAAATCCTGGCTAGTCAGTACATGCAGTGCTCCAGTGGTGGTGAACAGAAGCAAGGGAAGAGCGTTAATCACCCATACAGCATCGGTTATCTCATGTTCATGTCATGAGAGACCCACATTGCATTGATGGGTGACCACAGGAAAAGGGGGATCGCTACAGCTGCTTTCCATATTTCCTCCCAGGTTTTTTTCCTAAAGGCCTCTTCCTCACCTCCATGGATAGAGTGCATGGGGGTAGGATGCAAGAAAAGGATGCAGAAGCTGTGAGCAAGAGATACAGGTCCTTGGGTGTGTTTGGCTCCCTTCCAGCAGCCCCATCCCACTGTCATACTCACACTCTGATCCTGTAGGTGCTTGGTGAGCAGATCTAGGAGTGGACATATCTGAGACATGTGGGAGAGAGACAAGAGAGATGCACTGCAGAAAAGAGGTGCAGAGACAGATCTGAGTCATCCTCCTCGAATATACAAGACCTGACCATCTGCCCCTGAATTAGAGAGGTCAGCGAAACAAAGCTAAACCTGTCACGATTACTAAAAGTCATGCGCAGCTTTGGGAGTCACAGAGTGGATGTGACTCAGATTTAATTTCCCAACAGAGCCAGCTTTAGGTGTGAGCAAAGCAGGTACAGCCTGTGACAGCAGGCTGCCCACAGCAATAAGATGCCTACAGCCCTGCGGAGTCCCTCCTGTGCCAGAGCCAGGGAAGGCTGGAGAGGGGGGTTTGGGGGGTTTGGAGTCAGTGACTGCAACAGCTACATAGGGAAAAAGGCCGAGTCTTTACATGCAGTGCTCCTTACTCCCACCTTGCTCTGCTCACCTTCTGTGCAGCAAAAATCCTGTCTGGCCTTTTCTATTTGTGATCTCAGGTGCGCTTATTGAGTCCCAAAATACTCTTTGGCACTGGCTTTACTCCTAATATATTCTGCAAGAGCTATATCAGCACCAGCAGGATTTTTAGACTAATTATCGGAGGTGCATGTAGAAGCACTTCATGTCTCCAGAATGGTGTTAATAATAGCTCTGAGTGATGAGAAACAACAAAATGCTGTGGTTAACTCTAAAATAAACCAATAGAGGAAAAGCAGATCTCACATTGTGCATAGATACAGAAAACGCCATGAGACAGTTCTGAGCAACAGCATTCTTAAAGCGTTTTAGATTGGAGGTCAGTGGTAATCTCCTTATTGCGGGTAGGGAAACTGAGGCACAAAGAGCTAAGAACAGGCTGTCAAAGCTGGCTCAGTCAGACCAGGCTACTGTTACCATTCTCTATTGACAGTCATAATTTGTAATGTGTTCTTTCTGCTGGCTGGGCAGTGAGTTGAAGGATCACCAGGATAACAAGCTATTGAAAACACTTCAGCTGATGGTTTTGAAATAGAGAGGAGAATGTTGAGTCAAAAATGAGTGTGGGGGTTTATGGAATACACTGTCATTTGTTTTCTGAAAGCTGGGATAGATGCACTTGTCTGTGGTCTGTCATAAAGAGCATCTGAATGAATGGTCCTTAACACCTCCTTTCAGTCAGTTTTTGGTTGTTTTCCACAAAGAGAGCTTATCCCACATCTGCTGTGTGAAAGATAGCCTTCCAGTTCAACTGTTCAGAGAGTGGAGGTGGCAGTGCTGCAGCAGTGTCAGGCCTTCACAAGGGCTAATACTGTGAAAAGGATAAGGTAAAGGAAAGAGAAAAGGTAACTGGGAGCAAGCCAAAGCATCAGTTTAGGGCAGTGGAGAGGGGATTGCCGCATCTTTCAGCAATACCATCTTGTTGGATCCTGTCACATTCACCTCTTCTGTGCAATCTTAATTTTTAACGGCATTAATTTAAAATTTAGAGCTCTGTTACTCCTGGTATGATTTTTAACGACCAAATGGATCAACTTTCATGGTAGTGACAATTTTTATGTCTCAATCCACTTCCAAGGTCAGTTTGCTTTCAATGTTTTCCAAACAAATCACTTTGATTTTAAAAAACCTCGTTCAAGTGAAGTCATTTTGTGAAGAGTTCCCAAATTTTGGCATATCCTCAAGAATCAGATTTTCTTTGACACAAAATTACAGGAAATAGCAAATCTTAGAAATAGCAAATCTGACTCTTTTCCAAATCTAATTCTACCTGTGCATGGGATAAGAAGGAATGAGTGGAATGATTAGAAACCCTCCCCCCTACTTTATTCATGATGGTCAATGCAAAATCTTTACCAAGTGATTTTGAAGAGGAATAGAAAGAAACCTCGAAAGAAATGCTATAAATATTTGAAGGCAAATAGCAACAATCACAATAGTGTGGTGTCTGTGAAAGTCTTATCTATTGAACATGATTGGAAAGAAAGGGATAATAAGGGAGTATGGGAACAAACTTAGAATTGAAAGTTGAAGGCTGCAAATATTGAAATCTAGACAATGTTGATAATTACCAAGGATGTGGAGAGTATACATAAATATATATATATAAGTATATACTACACATACTTCCTAATACAAAATCTGAGAAGGGAATGTGAACAAAACCCAATGTAAGGACCAGATACTGGCTGTGAAAAAGCTAATACTGATGCCAGAAACAGCAGAGCAAATTGAAATAGAACCTACAGGCCTTAGAGTGAAAGGACACGTGGTTAATATGTCCTATAAGCTTATACCTGTAAGCATACACCTATAAGCCCCATAGTTAAATAAGAAAGGCGACAGTTTACTGAAAATATAAGTACAAGAGAGAAAATCTATGTCAAACAAAGAGAAAGGTGACAATCAGTGTGAGAGGAGAAAATATCAAAATACAGAGTCACAAACACCCAGAAAATGGGCATAGAAATTCCTGAGTGAAAACCGAACCCACTCAACAGAAAAGCTGCAAACTCACAGCAGTAGCCACTAGGTGACAGTTCATATGGAGGAGCTGGGCTCACTCCCGAGGAGCAGCAGGGTTAAAAGGGAGAAGGGGCTGAATTCCTCTCAGTCCCCCAGGACCCCACAGTTAGCTCCAACCTCATGAGAATAAAAGAGAGCTAATGGGTTTTGGAATGCTGCCATCAGAAACAATGCTTCCAAAAGTGATTGTTGTCTGTAGAAGTACTCTGATGGGGTGCAGGAAACCCTCATGATTCTCCGAACTAAGCCTGAGTGGTTCAGATGAGCAAGAAAGGCCCAAAGACTGGCAGAAGGGCTCTGCTGGAAAACCCATGCTGAATTCCTTTCCATCCAGCAAGACAGTGATTTTTCCTATGGTCTCTGCTCAGCTGTTCCAATGGACAATGTCCTTTTCCAGATGTCACTGCCTTGTTGCAAGACAGGGAGGGCAACAGCTGCCCTCAGCCTCTGCAGGAGTACTGGGCTACACTGAAACTGGCGTCTATCAAGCTGAGATCTGCAGTGATCGAGAGGTGAACACATCACTTCTATGCTGGCTGAGGGAACATACAGCAGTCTCCTTAGACACTCCAGTTTGTTGATTCCAATGTTTTAGTTTGATAGCTTCCTTCAAAACACCTTGTATTAGGCAAGTGACGGATCATAGAATGGTTTGGGTTGGAAGAGAATTTTGAAGATCGATCTAGTTCCAACCCTCTGTCATGGGCAGGGGTAGATCCCAGTCTGAGCAACACATAGTACTTCAGGGGGATTAGATGCTTATTAGTCTGCCAATAAGGATTCAGTAAATGCAATACTATTTGTCCCAGGTGATGCATTTTGTTACTAGCAAAGCAAAAAGAGAGGCAGCCCTGCTTCCTAGCCTTACTCAGGCACCAGCTTGCACTTTTCTTCCTCAAACTTCTTCATTGTCCTAAAGCTTCTTAGTTGTTTCCAAGCTCAGCTCCCAGCTGGAGTCAATGTGGAAGGTGACAGGATTGGTTAGGAGAAGTTCATGAACACCTTGCAGGGTGGTTGGGGAGTGATGGTGGGGCAGCAGTGGTGCAGCTTTGGGAGGAGTGATGAGCCTGTTTGTTCCTGTTGCTTCAGTATGGTTTTACAAGGAGGACTGGGACCCTTAAGGACCTTAGAGATTGAAGACACACAGCAGGTGGGTATCCTATAAAATGTGAAAGGATTTAAGAGTATGGAATCACTAGTTCAGGTATTACTGCCCAAGATGTCAGAGGAAGCTTTTAAATGGAGCATGGTGATGTAAAGAGGTAGGATATGGAAACTTCTTTGTGTTCTCTTTTCCTATCCTGAGGCTCCCCACTAAGTGATGACTTTGTATAATTAAAATGAACAAAGTAAATGGCAGCAATCCATCTTCGCAATCACAGCGTTTTCTCTTCCCTTTTGTTGAGGTGCTTTGTTCATCTCAAATTGGTTAAAAAAAAAAAAGGAGTCAAAAGTAAAAGAGAAATAAATAATAAAAAATACAGAAATAGAAGTTGAATGAGAGCCTGCAGGGGCTGTATTTTTAGCAGCTCATCAGTTTGTGGAGAAGCTCAGAGGCTGCAGATTCTAATTGCCAACCTGGAATGTGGAAAGCAGGACAACTGAAAGCATGTGCATGTGTTTTGTGGAGAGTGAACTTTTCAAAGCAAGGAAGGAAAAGAGAGTTGGCATGTTTGCCACTTACAAAATGTGGTAGGACACCGTGTGGTGAGGCCATCTGGCTATTGTTTGTGGCACAAGGGCCCGGTGAAAGGCTCTTGTGGAATCTATCTGCAGGGGGGAATTTACCTCTTCCCTGGCTGGAGCTGTGAATGTTTGTGTCCACTCTGGAGAGGCTGGATTGGGATATTTGCAGATGGGGCATGTCAGATCCAACTGAGATACTGGCTGGGAGAAGGAAGTGAGCAAGTAGAAAATGACAGAACAGATCTAACAGGAAGGTAGAGCAGAGGGTGATCTCTGAGCACAGATCCCAGAGCCAGGTCTCTAAGGAAGGAAAGTGATGCAAGCTCTCTACAGCCTTAAAACTTAAATTAAGTTCAGTTCAGCCATGGGTCTATGTCCAGGAAAGTTCATAGGCAGAAGGTTGCTGTGAGAAGGGGTGGTTGACTTCCTCTGGTGTCCTTTCAGAGCAGAACCAATGTAGAGAAGAGTCTTGGCCAGGACAGAAGAAGAGGTGCTTGGCCTTTCCCTGTACTATCTGACATGGATGTGGATTACATCCTTCTCTGTTCTATTCCACACTCCCAAATCTGACTTTCATGCTTTGCAGCTCTGAGTCTTGAAATGCATGTCCTAGAATTGCTGACTGTGTACTGACAGCTCAGCTGATGGCTTGTGGGATGCTGGAGCCCATGGGTTGGAGTAAGGAAGAAGCCTGGCTTGCATTTTGCTTGGTATTCCGGCAGATTTTTGGCTTGCTTTCCTGATAGACTATTTTCATCTCCCTTGTCCTACTTCCTTCCACACAGGCCTCATTTCTCCCCAGGGACTATAACTAAATTCACTCTTATCTATAATTCCGACAGATTCATCAGCTCTTTGGAGCATCTCCAGGCATACAGGAAAGGATGATCACATGGGTAGACCATCTGATGCTATATATTTAAACAAATACATAAAAGCAAGTTACATACAGACCAGACCAGGCTAAATGGGCTTTCCTGTGGCTGCAGTTATTGTTGTCTGGACTTTGCCGGCAACGTTATTACAGGCAGACAAATAACACAACAAAATACATCTTCCTCTGTGTAAAAGACCCAGTCCTGACACAAACAAAGCAAGAGATAGGTGGCAGAGGGGGCATTGCAGGTAACTGCTAGTTTTATGAGGTAATGGGTTATAGGTATGGAAGTAGGACAGAGAAAACAAAAAACATGGGTAAAAACATATGCAAGCAGTGCTGTTAGGACAGGACTTGAGGGTGAAGTGGAGGAAAGTATGGCCATGGCTGATTGCAAATCATGTCTGATTTGCAGAATAAGCACTGAGCAGAGTTGGTAAGGTCATCCTTCCATATGTATGAGCTTGCTAATATCCTTGCTGTCTGGTTACTCCCCAACTGGATGCTTCAGATCTAACTTTCCCTGAACTTAGAGTGCAGTACAAAAAGGGGGACTTAAGATGCAGCTTGCACAGCTCAGCAATGTGAGGGGAGCATACTTGATCCATGTGAGGGCAATAGTGCAACTCCCCTGGTCCATACTGTGCATCCTTTTTCCTCCAGTAAAGCTGGCTGTGTAAGTGCAACCTTGATGCTGGCCTTTGGGATGCTCCAGACTGACAGATTAATCATGCTGCTGTGGTTCGGCTGCCTGCAGGGCTGTCACTTTCTTCTTCTTCAAGGAAGAGCCAGTGGGCTGAGGAGGCTCTGGTTCCATCTGCCAGCAAAACCCGTAGCAGAGAAAGAGCAGCAGCTAACGGGGAGGTGCTGGAAGGGGGGAGCAGTGGATTCCCTTGGTAATTAGGATGGCTGCATCATCACTTATGCAAAGAGGGGAAAGGAGGAGGCTTGCTGCTGCAGGCTGTGTGGAGGAGAGAACAGAAAGATTGAGCCGTTCTCCATGTAGGAACTGCACATATATGTGTAGCCACAAATGTATATTGGGTGATCGCTTATACACTATCCTTCTCCCTAAAAAAGGTATAATCAGGAACCCTCCAGGACAGGAGATTCCTGGTCAGAGTTTGGCTATTGTCCTGTGTTGCACTCTCATGCAAACCAACACAAGGAGGCTCAGGTGAATGCAGGCAAATTCTGTGACCGGTTATTCCTCAGCCCCTCCAGTCCCTCTACAGGTCTTTCTGCCACCAACATTTTGACATACTTGTGTCCATCCCTCAACTTCCCTCTTTGCTCAGAGGAGCTGTAACTAGGTATCTACCAGCCTGAGCTCTTCACAGGTTGCATGGCAATTTTTCTCTCTCCCTCTCTTCTGATGCCTGGAGAACGTAACTCCATTAGAGAGAAGAGGGTTGAGCAACATTGTCATCTTACAGCACCAACATCTTATGTCTGACACCACCACAGATGTGTTTGCGTTCACTGTTTTCCACTTGTGCTCATTCAACTTGTCAAGACATCTGCCTTCCTGGTGCTGAGAAGGAATGCAAGAGGAAGCTGCTCAGCAGCCAGCTGTGGTACCCTCTCCTTCCATTCTGCTGGGCTGTCACGCAAGATGGCAACAGGTTTTTGCAAGTTGAAATGTATAATTTGTTTCTTCCTTGCCTAGGAGATAGAACTGGACAGATGTTGAAGGGGCCAGTGACATGGAAGTAGCCTTAAAACAGTGATCTTCTGTCCATCTGCCCACTGCTTAGCAGTTGGAACACAGTACAGAAGGGTCCAACAAGACAGGCAAGATGGTTCAGATGCCAGGGAGAGCATATGAAGGAACAATAGGGAGAACCTGACAAGGCATCATCTCAGCCTCATCTTTATACGGCCCTCTCTTGCCTGCTAATGTCTGTTTGGATTGTCAGCAGCTTTTTGAAAGGCATGAACAAAGCCATTCCATTTCCAAAATGCAGATAGACAAGCCACAAAAGAATAACAAATTCCTTGCTGCCTTGGGATTACTCCTTCTCTATGTGTGCAGGGTGTGAAGTTAGGGCTGGGTTTAAGCATAAGATACGTGGCTTGTACACTTGATGTTCACAGTGGAGACAGCTGGCTGCTCCTCTGTGAAGCTCCAGAGCCCTTCCTAACTGAGCTTGTGTGAACTGTATGGATGATGGGGAGCTGTGGACTGAAGGTGATGTCAAGGAAACCCAGAAAGTTCCTTTCCTAATGATGTACCTTAGCTGTATCACAATAGGATCACGCACCTTCTTTCTGCTTTATTGGAGGTGGGAATTCTCCAAGCCTTATTTCTTGTCAGTTGAGCAGCCTAATCAAAAAACATTGTCTTGTTTGCAGGCTTGACAGGTTTTAGTGCAGGGCAAAGTTGAAAAAGTGAAAGAGGAATGCACAGCAAAAATCAGTGCTGCCGATTAACTAACAGGGGATCTCGTCAGAATTCATACATCTCCAGCAATTCCTCAATCTCAGTGGGGTTCTGGCTTCTGAATGAGGAGTATCTCCTCATCCCAGCTCAATTAAACTATACCAAATCACTTTTTCTTTCCTCCTGTGCAGCTTATTCTCCCCTTCCAGAACAAACGGGTAGAAAAGTTCACAATTGCCTATCCCTTCTGCTTCCGTTGCTAGCAAAGAAGGATCAGCTCTTACTGTTTTCAAAAGTGGAATCTGATCTGACTGACATGAGGGCAGAAAAATCCTGGCTATCACACCCATAGCCAAAAAAAGCCTTCGTGTGCCACCAGAGGAAGCCTGGAACTGGTGCAGCTTGGGCTAGTTTCCTTCTCTGAGGCCTTTGGACATGCAATGATGTTTGTGAAAACAGTGGTTTCTCTTGTCTAGGTTGCAATGATTGTTATACATCGGCTATGTCAGCCAGTGGCTGATTTAGGCTTACCCTAGTCATGCACAAATTAAAGTGTGTAGCTGCACAAAGCAGGGAGTCAATCTGAGGAGGAAGACAGTTCCTCTGACAACGCTCTTAAACATATCACAACTCTATGCTTCTCCTTTTGTCTTCAGTGTAGTATAACAATAGCACATTAAGGCTGGCTGGATTCTCTTCACACCAGAGACTTTTCCTGTGAATGAGGAATTCACAGGAGAGCTATGCTTGTAGCAAATGAGTCTTTGCAGGCTGCTTTGTGCCCCTCGAAGCAAAGGTGGAGCTGGGGAAGTGACAGAAGAATTCCACCAGAGCACTCTGCTTCCTGCCACTTCTGGGGGAAGGGCAAGCTGATGGCTGCCTTGACTTCCATGACTTGGGAAGGCCCATTATCTCAAAACACCACAAAAAAGGTGCGTTTATGTAAACATTAAAAAGTGAAGTCTGTGGAGTCCATAGCAATCCATCTTTTAAATCTGGCTTTTATAGCATTATTATGTGAGACAGTCTCATAAAAAGCTCTCTGTAGATGTTATTACATTGCATTGTGGCTTTGGAGAGTGAGCTGAAGAAGCTGTGAGTTTGTGCAACAGCACAAGTTAGCATGAGTTATAGTATGTCAGGGGCCCGGTGTTAATGATCAGAGAACCTATTCAGCTCCTTTAAGGTTAATCAACTCGGCATTTGTGTCAGGTGTAATGTCTAATTAAAATGATGGAAGGGGTGTGAATGCCTCCTGGCAGAGGAGGGAAGTGGCACAAAGAGGCAGCGTCAGTGCCATATTGGTTTGGAAAATCAATAAGAGGAGCTCATTTTATCCCAGTGTATCTCTGCATTTGCCATTCAGTGGCTCATTTGAAAACGTGCCAACTGGCTGCTTGGGAGCCTGGGAACTGCATCGTTTGAAAGCACTTAAAGACCATGCTAGTGGGGAAAGGAGAGAGCACTGCCATGAGCCATGGCTTGGGAGGTTGAGCTGATGGCTTTGTATCCCGCAAGGTACAGGGAGTCTGGGCCATGGGCAACTCCTTGGATAGAGACACTAATGGAAAAGGAAAGGATGGGAAGACCGAAGGGAAAGGGACTAGTGAAAGGGAAGTACTAGAAATCCAGAGGGTAGAAGCCCTAGGATGGCTGGGCATGAAGAAACAGGTCTTCTGTAGCACAGACACATGGAGCAGCAGCCCAGTGGTGTAGAGAGGGGAAGGAAAACATACCTCGGGTGCTTCTGCATTCCCACAACCTTCTGTTAGTAAGTTGTGTTGGTGGTGTAAGTGAATGAGTAGCATATCTATGGTGAGAACTGAGGGGAGGAGGGGGAAGGATAATCTAGAAAACTAGAAAGCAGTTTTTAATGTCAATGTTTTTGTTGAAGAAAAGTGACTTTCAGACAAACTGGAGCATTGAGGAAAGGTTTGTGGGATTCCTTCGCTCCCTGTATTTTTTGTTTGAAAACTCAGGAGTAGGAGAAAATGACATAGATGCTGTCTTTTAGATTTGCTTCTCTTTAAAGAATAAGCCTATATAACACTTGAAAAAAAAAAAAAAAAAAGAAAAAGAAAAGCTTAAATTTCCTCAGGAACTAATTGTTAGTGAGTTGTTCCTGTTTTCAGGATGTGACAACTCTTCACTTGCTAGTTGTGCAGCCAGCTGGACAGCCGTCCATGCGAGGAGCTGAGCTAAATGTATTGACGCTGTGGATAAATCCATAACTTCCCATCTATGCAGTTACACTTCCCTGCAAATACAAACATTTGCTCATTATCACCACACACTGTTTCATCTCCACTGAATTTTTAATGAAAAGGAATGATAATTTATTCACTAGCTTTTTTATAGGAAAAAAATGATTTTATTCTTTCTGGTTTAGTTGACGAACCTACTGCTTTTCCCCAGCTTGTATCTTCAGTGCAGCATGCTGGATTTCAAATGCACCCTGCTTACACTTAAATACCTTTAAACCACATGATTTGAGAAGCAGAGTCAGCCTCAGCAGAAATTCAGAAAGACAGGGTCCTCTTGGTGGCGTTTTAGGTCTTGCAAGGGCTGGACTGCCCTCTGGACAGTCTGCTCTCTCTATTTTCAATGGACAATACTGTAATGCAAATGCAGGCTTGAAAAGGCATTTAAAAAGCAGCTTGTCAGCAGTTTTCATCTTGCTTTTGAATGTCCCACGCTAAAAATTCAACTTTCTTCCTTCTCTCTCTTACCCATGTGAAAGGCCTATGACGTTGTTTGGATGAGTCATATTTACACACTCTGAGATCTCAGATTGGAAAGGAAATGTCCTGGGATTACCCTCATTTAAGACCTTTAAGTACTCTATGCAATGACAGAATCTCTAGCTGAAAGTTCTTTAAGCAGAAATTAATTTATGCCTGACAGTGATTAAAGGAGAAAGTGAGGAGATAGAAATTAGCAAATCCATCTCTATTGCTGAGATCCCATTATGATTATAAGGAGAAGGGAAAATCAGCATTATGGGTGTCAGCTGCAATCTGGTCCATTCAATTAGCAGCCCATCCTACCTGGGAAATGTCTTTCTATGGATGGATATACCTGTCCCACTGGCTTGGCCTGAGATGAATCAATTGTGTAGAGGGTGGAATAGAGATGGAAGCCATTTGGCATGATACTAACTCCCATTTTGAGTTTAATGCAAGAATATGGGCCAGGGTCCATCTAATAATGTCTGGTGGGAAAGCTGATCTTGTAGAGATCTTGCACAGAGATGCTGGAAGCAATGTGGTCACAGAAATGTGTTATTGTGACCAGGCAGAAAGATGGCTAAGGGACTGCTTTGTTCTTGAGATATGGATCAGAACTTAGAGATATGACTTGCCTGACTTTTGATAGTCATGATAACACATTCTTCATGATATTTCAAGAATGTATTTTGGCATTTAGGATGCATATTAGCAAGTAGTAAGTGAATTTGCCCACAAAGTAAAGTTGGACAAAACTTCAAATACTTTAAACTTTCAACCCAGTTTCTAGTACAGAGATCTCTCATCAAAGAATGTTGAAAAAGTACTGTTGACCTCAATGATATGAAAATAGATATTTCAGTGCTCACGCAAAAGTAATCTTGGTTCTTTTTGTTAAGACTGGTGGTAGCTGGAGCCATCTTGTTTGAAGCGGTTTCAGTGATACCCTCTGAAAAATGGAAGAAGCAGCATTGCTGGCTGTGAGAAGAGTATTTAGAAAGACTTATAAATACCTCTCACCCAGTAGGCATGATTATTGTATCAAGGTAAAAAGAAAAAAATCGGACTTCTTAGCCACAGACACCTTGTTTGTACCGCTGATGCTTGGAGATGCTCACACACCACGGTGTCACAACTGACCTCTTCTAGAAGAATCATCTCTTCTCAATAAAGAGATTTTAAGGCAAGCCAGGAAGTCTTAGGGCTGCTAGAAGAAGGGCGAGTTAATAGATGCTGTGAACTCCTCTTTATAAGTCTTCCTGAGAAACTTCTCACCTGAGCCTCAAGGGCTAACTTGGGAGCAGTTCTGTCAAAGCACTGGATTGCTTTGAAAAAGTCATGATACTTCTCTGCTGTTTTGAAATTTGGGGGGGGGGGAGGGGGAGGGGAATAAGTTCTTTTTAATTTCTTTCTCTTTGGCGGAGATAGAACTTAATTTTGAGCAGTAAACAGATATCACAAAGCTTTAGGCAAAGACAGAATATGGTACATAATGAAAGTAGATTTTTCATTTACTTGGAGTCTTGTCTGATACTTTGCTGAATAGGGAGGGGAAAAAAACAAGAAGGGGGGTAATTCATTGTAGCTATTCATCCATAGTACACCAACACGTTTCACAGCTCTTTCCCTTGCAAAATTGACTCATATGGTGAAAGACCTGGAAAGAGCAATGAAAAGCAGCTTGGGAATGGCCACAGGACCCTTTGTGTGCTATCTGCTTGGCATTAGTTTATAGTCACTGTTGCTGCTCTGATTTGTACTTTGCTGCTGACTTGGATTACTGGTTGTGAACCCAAATCTCATTAGAAAAGAACTAGTTAATAAAGTAATAAAGGTCTCCGACCTCCTCAGCAGTTTCATGCACCTGTAAATATTCCTGCCAGCTCCTGAAGGAGCAATAAAATCAATACTTGTTAATGTGGTGTAATATACTTCAATAGACACAATACACCAAACATTCTAAGGCCAATTCCTCATTCAGGCTCAGGTGCCAAAATGCCTCATTAAAACGCTTTCTTCCATCCCTTCTTACGATCCACAGTTTGGAAAGATGCCTCAACATGTCTCCAGCAATGATTTATCCTCCTGCTCTATCCAAGGACACAAAATGACTCCAGCTTCCTTGTTTAACAAAATAAAATCAGACACAAATCCAACCTGGCAGGATAAAAAAATATATGTACGTATAAAGAGAGAAGCTTAGAGCAGGAATATGAAATTATATTGTAAATTAAATATCAGGAAGGGAGAATAACATGAACTGAAAAAAAGATTACTCCCAAGGCCGAGTTTCAGTCACTGGCTTTCCTGGATTTTACTGGGCCTGTGAGTCAGGCTGACCTGTCCTCAGACTGGTACAGAGGTCTGAGGTTAATTCATCTCTTCCCTCTTTAATAAAGAGAAGCAGAAAAACAAGGGGAGAGGAAGAAATCTGTTTCATATTGAAGCTTGAGAGCAATTACGCCACTTGCAAGGGGGATGTGAGGGGGTTTGGGCAGAGACACACGTAAGAGCTGGGTGGTGGGGAAGAGGATGCTGAAGCGCTGTGACTGTTCTAGGTGGGAGGAAAGAAAGGATTTTAACCATATAGGCAAAGTAATTAATATGGGATTGATAGGGAAGAGGCTGATCAAATTAAAGGTAATAAATGGAGGGAGCAAGGTGAGCCTTTTACTCCATCCACTGCTGTTTGGTGAGGAGACAAGAGATACCAAACAGACTGCTGTGAAGAAATGAAGGCATCATTTTATAGATTCCTGGAAGCTTTTGTCTTATTTCTTTTAAACACACATTTGCTTCAGTTAGACTTGCATTTCCCTATGGAACAAAGGGATTCCTATGAATGCTTGATTTGGGATCTTAAGTAGAAATACCTGCTTTCCAAGGAAGCTGAATGCCTCAGCAAAGACCTGCAGAGATTTTAGCACCTGTTATGTTCTAGGAATCAAGCTGGACTCTTTCCTACTGGGATTTCCAGAATAGAGAAAAGAGAAAATAAATGAATATTTGGATGAACTTATTAGGATGTGTTCATCTCCTATGAAAAGGAGCTAGGGACAGGCCATCTTCTAGTGCAGGTCTTCCAGTGTATCTGATGGTATGAATAGGCCAAGGTGCTGGTCTGAGTCGCAGCAAAGGTATTAGGGCTGCGGAAAGCTGGTGATTCTGTTTAGGTTTTCTTCTAGTGAGGAAGAACATATGCTTCAGTTTTTCAATTGTTCCTGTGCTGGAGAGCATTTTGTGTTAGTTCCAGACAGCAGAAACACGTAATCTGCTCCATATGAGATGCACCTGGGGCTTCAGCATGGGAGATGCAATCCAGGTGGATATCTCTGCTTGGAAACCAGTCCTGTGTCCCTTCCATCCTTCTGCTAGCAGAGTAGACAAGGGGAATCCTTCCTGCAGCCTGGACTAGAAGCAAAGTTTTGCAACCACTAGTCTATACCCCTTGTCCTTTGTTTCAGTTCTCGATAAAAGTTGATGCTTGCCCAGAAACTCTGTCATCCAGGCCCCTGCAGCTACCTTTGTGTTTCCTGGCTAGAGACTCATCAGCAGTACAATAGGTTTAAAGGACTGCAGAAGATCCTAAGGGATGTCAACAGGAGAGACAGCATCTTGCTCCCCAGGGATGTGTCAGGCAAAGGGATTGGCACTGTAGTTACATCCAGTAGCATAAAATGAAGGAAATAAATAAAGGAGGCACAGTGTGTCCTACAAACAAGAACATGTGTCTGCATTTATTAACATTTCCAACACAGATTTAATTCTCGGCAAAGCACTCCTGCCTACGTGAAGCCCAGGCGTGTTGCAGGAAACCTCTTGTTAAGTTCCGTACAAGCCATGTTTTTAGTGCATCCTCCAGGGGAATCTTCAAACAGATTCTATAATTTCCTTGATAAGTGGCTCTTTTGCAAAACACTACTTGCATGCCAGCTTCAGAAAGGCTGGCGACTTTGCTTCCCCCTACCCCTTTCAATTGTCTCCTCCCACTGCCTTCAAGGAAGGATCTGTCGCCCACTCCAGGGAGGTAATAAGCCATCTGTAGGTTCTGTATAAGGAAGGAGGAAGCTGATGGGATGGATTTCTCCAGAAAGAAATGCAGCTGTAGGAGAGCAGCAGCAGTGTGTTAACTGGAATCTCCCTGGATCCTTCCAGAAACAGTAAGACATTAGTCTTGGAAACAAATCTGGGTATTAGGATTCAGTGAAGGTTTTAACTTGGCATTGTCACAGGTTTTCTGGGTGGCCTCGGGCAAGTCATTTAATCTCTTTGGGGTCCTGTTTCCATTGGTGCATGCAGGATGAAGACAGCGACTTCGTTCTATTTGTTTGTCCTGCCTGTTCTGATTGCACATCCCTGGGGGCAAGAATTGCCTCTCGTTAAAGAAAGCAGCCTGTACATGGGGATCGCAGCTTTGGTATGGCCTCTAGGCATACAGAACAACAAAACAACATCTGACAACCAGTCTAGACAGCAAAATAATGTGCCAGGGAAACAACAGTTTGGTTGCTGTTTCCCTTTTTCTCTATTGCTTTACCGGGGCTTTTTTGCATTCACTGGTCATTTACTCTAATTGCTGACCAGCATTTAGGAGGGATAGGGCTCATTCTTGTTTCTATCTCTATCCACATGCCTGGAAAAAGGAATTAAGAAATAAATACTGATGGTTCTTCACATTCTTTTGCTTCCCAACACCATTTGCTTGCTCAAGACTGTTGAGGTGCACCTCGGGTACCCCTGGATGTGTTGGATGAGTTGTAACTGAGCCCTCCACAAAAAGACCATAATGGTGAACACAGTAGAAACATACAGACTTCTATAAATCAAATTTCATGAGGTATCTCTAAGCTCTTTGCCAACACTAAGTCTTTCTGTGGTCCTGTAGCGTCTTGTGGTTGGCATAGCACCAATATTTACAGGTAGGTTAATTATGCAATCTGATAATATCTTGAGGTCCCATTGCCACCAGTTTGGTGACCTAGCTGCACCCCTATATCTTCTCCTTCCTGGCTGTTACAGAGGACAGTCTCACTTCAGGAAGTCACAATAACCAACATCTTCCCACAAAGCCTTTCAGCTTATGTTTTAATTTGCATTAACAGCCATCTGAACTTAGTTCCATTTACCAGCTAGTGCTCTGGAATGAAGGTAAATCAGTGCACCTGAGGACATTTGTTTGTGGCTTGCTCTTTTTCCAGAAACATAAAAGGCCAGGTCTTCACTGGCATAAACCAGGCTCTGCATATGGTTTTGATCAGTTGGTCTGATCCAAGAACATCTCAGCTGTTGTGTATTAGTAAATCCTTTCCTTCAGATTATTATTGTGTTTAAACTGTATGAGTGAGGACAATGCATCTTCCCCACAGCAAAGGAAAAGCTGCTGGTGGACTCCTGAGGATGGCATCACATCCCTAGCAGAAAGTTGGTTTATTTTTAAGTTGGTTCCTAAGGAAACCAAGTTTCCCCAGTCATGTTTTCTATCTCTTCATCTGTCTGTCTTTACCAAACAACTTTTACCTAAATTAAGCAGTTGCAAGCACATCTTACGCAGTAGGAAAATGAAACTTCAACCTGTTTTGTGAAGCTCTCAGTGAAAAGAGCCTGAAACTAGTGTTGCTCTTGACGTGTGAATGAGTTCAGCAGTTACCAGCTGGCTCTGTCCTCTAGTTAGCTGAGGAACATGCTGCCTTCTGCACTGTCAGTGCTTTAAGGTCAAGAGGAATTGAGGTCTTTGAGTCGCTGATGGGGAGCACAGGTTATAGGGCTACAGGAAGAAAAGGAATATTGGCTTTCCACTGCTGCTGGCAAAATTGATTTGGTAGATCACAAAGGTGCTTAAAATCCTAACCAAGGTTTCTACTCTGATACAGTATCTTCTGCCTTTCCCCCAAGTGCTCAGTACCCAAATGAGAGCTCAGGATGTGAGTTAGATGAGAAGGTGTCAGAGTGTGTGTTGTTTGGAGAAAGCTTCCAACAGAAGGGTGTCTGATGGTCTTAGTGATGCTTGCAAATCACACCTAACTGGAGAGAAACCAGCTCAGAAAGAGAATTCAACCCTTTCCTGCCAAAACAGGAGTTTTCAGCCCAGTAACATTTTGTGTAATGTGATGGCAATGTTTAGCTTTAGTTCCAGTGCAAAGAAACACCAGGTGTTTGGCACCCTGAAAGAAGCTGTGAAATTGAATTTGTGTTCTCTGAACTTCTTTACTAAACAGACTAGAGAGGAGGAAAGCAAGCAGGATCCTGGGCTAGTGCTGGGGAGCTGACAGGAGAAGGATGGGGCCGTGTAACTGCGTCTGCTGCTACATGTACCCCTGTTTCAGCTCTGCCCCTGGGGCTGCCCTGGGTAGAGAAAGAGCTACAAGGCTCATCCAACTCTGCTGCATCGAGCCTGCTCTGCACAGATTCTCTCCCCATTCTTGCAGACAGTTTGAGAAACCTCTTTCCCTTTCATAAGTCTCAGTTTGTTGCATCCCTGACAAAGTGGAAGGATAGGTTAGCAATGAATGATCTCCAGACAGCTGTGCTTTCTCCCTTTCAGGTCAACTGCTTGGCCCTGGAGGGGGGAAAAAAAGTGTTGGGGTGGGTGATCCTGGCAAGAGGCAGACCCTGATGATTATCTGTTAATGGGAACTCAATTAAAAGCCTGCCATTGCAGAATGCTTTCTGATTACCCTAATTAGCAAATAATTGCATCCTTTCATTCAGTGGTGCAACACAGTGAAAGACCCCTCAAATGATGTGGGTGCTTGAGTCTGGCAGGCTCCTTGTTGCCTGTAGCTGTTGGTGGGTCTTTACACGGTCCAGCAGGGCTGGGAATGTTTGGGAAGCCCTTCATGCCAAGGGGACTACATGCCAGTGAGTGGTGGCTATTCCTTCCTCATATAGCCATCAGCTGGTGTAGGGCTGCTACAAGGCCTGATGGGTTGGTCTGTGGCTGTCATTGCTGCATGTGAGTTGAATCCTGCCTTTGTTATGTGCGTTTTAGTTGGTATCTTGAGGGTCATTCTTCCACATGGTTAGTGATGGGAGTGAGAGACAGCTTAAGGGCTGCTATCCTGCCCTACCCTGTGTATCCAAGACAAAAATGATGACCTTCAAAACCTCTCTCCTGCTGATAGTCACACATCAAGTGTTCTGAGTTTGCCCAGCCTCAGCAGTGCTGGCTCCTGCTAGGGACATAGCAATGTCATGCTCTGCTGCTGCTGGTAAAGTGGGCAGAGACCACTTCTGAGGTTGCTAGAGAGACATAAGCCATCAGATCTGCTTCAAATGCATTGTGTGCTGTAACCAAAATCAGCAAGGAAGAAAACAGCTTCATCCATGTGTTTTTATCCAGGAGTTCAATCAAATAATTGTAGCATCTTCCCAATACACCAAAGACTGGGTTTAGTTTTTCTTTTTCCTGCAGGAAGCTAAGTAATTCTGCTTTGCTTCCTAGGATATGGTTTTACCAGGGCACATCAGTGAGGGGAAGATTTTGCTTGCTCCTTCAGGAAAAGAAAGAGGTGTCCAGCTCTTGAGCCTGGCTGGCCTGGGAGTCCCATAGCACTGATTTTGTCAGGTCTTACTGAGACTTGTGGTCAGTAGCAGCACGGCAATAAAAAGAGCCATGCCGTAGGTTGCTTGTCTGTGGTGGCTGGAGTACCTTTGGGAAAGGAGATGCAGCTCTTAGTTCCTGCTGCTTTGATATCAAACACTTGCTAAAGAAGATCTATACTCACCTTTGAGGTGGGATGCACCTCCTAGAATCCCTTTCCAATGCTCTGAGGGAAAGGAATGACTCCTCCTCAGGCTTTTTTTCCAGGGGAAAGAAGCTACTTCAATCCATTTGATGCTTATGGGCTAGAAAACATCAAGGGAGTGAGCTGTTTCCTTGCAGCCTAAATCTCTAGAGAGAACTGGGATTTAAAATCCACCTCCACAACAGTTATTACTTCCCAGTTAACATGGCTCTCAGC
This sequence comes from Psilopsiagon aymara, assembly GCA_024733675.1. Classification (NCBI taxonomy): domain Eukaryota; kingdom Metazoa; phylum Chordata; class Aves; order Psittaciformes; family Psittacidae; genus Psilopsiagon; species Psilopsiagon aymara. Next base: position 40,051 of record JANRGW010042118.1, read on the forward strand.
ACCACGTACAGTCCATTCTCAATCCCACTCCTGGCAGCTAATTCCCCCAGATATTGTGCAGAAAACCTACACAAGTACCACTGTGTCCCAGACTCCACCAGCTTGCTGAAGTCCCTTTGTTAGTGCCAAACCATTAAACTGCAAACAAAGCATAGCTGAAATCCACCTGCAGTAATGGCAGTAATTGTAGTAATAGTAGTCCTAATAATAACAGCAATGCCACCACCTTGGACTCCTGTGGTGATATTATTTGTGGCTAATTTCAAAACCTGCAATAGGTATTAAGGAGCTCTTAAAATGCACTATGAGACTGGTAGGAATGATTCTGCTTGTGCAGGTGTGAAAATGGCTGAAAGAAGGATTATTGGTCAAGAGTTAGGACGCAGGTCTGGTTTTCCATGGGCTTTCCATTTCCCTTATCCTGTCTCCCACATATTGCTGGCACCATGTTTGCCAAATCTTCCATGCTGGAGATTTGTGATAGGAATTTTTATTCCAATGGAAGCAAGTGAATTCCTGCGGAATATCCCTCTCTGTAGATACTCAGCTGTTGCCATGCACATGCTCATAGGAACACTGGAAGAGAACACGACTGAGCAGCTGTGCGGCACCAGGGTAAGCAGTGAGGAGTAAGCAGAGGCAACCCAGCTGTGGTATTGGGCTCTTACACTTCTCCACATCCCATCTCTTCCCAGACAAACCTTGCCACACGATTCCCTTCTAGTGACCGCATCAGCCCTAACTTTGTATCTGTTAAACCTCAGGTAATTGCTTTTAGATGGGTGTAATTAAGAAGCCATTAGTGTAAAGTTTCATTTCAGTTTATGCTTTGGTCTCCATTTGAGCAGAGAAATATGAAATTAAGGTATTGGCTGCTTTCAGAGAGATGAGTCATGAGCTAATAAGTTTCAAGGGCTGTTTCTCTGTTGTAATGATTCTGTTTTTTTCTTTCCAAATCTTCTTCTTCTCCTCCTCCCAAATTCTTGCTTCTGAAGAATTCCTTTTTTAAAAGAATAAAAGGGGGAGGGAGACTGAGTCAGAGTGAGGAATTGCTAGTAAAATGCCAGCCAGAGAGATGCCAGCATTCTTGGGTGGAATTTTCCCAAAGCAACCAGAGATGTGCATGTTTGTGACATGTGGGCAGCGGGCGTGCAACACAGTGCACAGGGTCAAACTGTGCTTTTGGCCAGGAAAGAGGGAAGCAATGAGTGGCCACGATGTCCAGGGAGAGAATAGAGAAGGTACCGGGACTTCCCAAAGCAGAATAGACAGGAGGGGGTGAGTTTGTCCAGGAAAACTCAAGCTCTCTGTTGTTGTAGAGTCCAACTGAGCTGCAGACTGCAGCAGTGCCCCGGGATTGTGATGTCCCTGCAGGGCTGCAATCCAGGACTCGGTGGTGTGAGCACCATGGGGCTGAGCCAGGGAGGGCTTTTCCCATCACTGCCAGCCAGCAGCTGTGATCCAGCCCATCCCCACAATCTCAAGCCCTTTTAAGCTGAATAAATGCCTCTCCTTCCCCACTCTTCATTTGCTATGTTCCCAATCCCTACTCCCCCCTGTGGAACATCATGGACCTGATGAGCAGCTCCAGCTGTGCCATGGTGCCCACCAGCTGGACAGATGTGCCCTGGCATGTGTGGCAAGAAGCTGATGCAGCAGGAGGGGGAATGCCCCTGCAAGCAGGGCACCTCTCCAACAGCAGTGCTACTACCTCATAGACGTAGCATTTCCAGAGCTAAATCAGCAACAGTCAGAATTGTGTATACAGTTAATCTCAGCTTAATTAAACTGTTAAGTCTCCAAGCAAAGGGCGCTGCATGGAAGGAAGAGGTGTCCTTAGCCCGAGACAGTGAAATGCTACTGATCATCAATAATGCATCACAGTAATGTTCCTATATGAATTGGAAATGCCAAGCAATCAAAGGCCATATGTATTTAGCTTAGATCCACACGGTGTCCATGTATTTTTAATACTGTGGCATCTTTGAAGTGTGTTTATGAAGAACAGACTTCTTCTCTGTAACTGTGGAGGAGGGAAGTTGCCCCTGGCTGGCAGGCATGGTCTTCATCCCCTCTGTGGACTGCTGTGAGGATAACTACTCACCTCTCATGGCAGGAAGGAGTGGAGGGAGGTACAAACTAAATTCTAGGCTGGGTTGCTCCTTCTTTCTATCTAACTATAAAGTAGCTGGTTAGAAGTAGGTGTAAAATTAATAGTCTAGTGAGGAACAGTGTATGATTTCTTAAACTAATTTATTCTCTATATTAATCTAATCTTCTATTGGTTTGATCATTTTCAGTGCATCTGGAACATGGGGTTTTCAGACTTGTTTTCTAACAGATAAAGAAATGGGAGGCTGGGGATCAGAATATGGGTCTGGGACCATTCACTCCAGGTCAGTGTCCTGGGCTGGTAGCTGAAGTTGCACACTGAAACTGAAAACGGGCAGAAAAGAGATTAGAAAGTCCTCAGAGCAGCCTTCCACTATCTGAAGGGGACCTCTGAGGGTGTCAGAGAGCGACTCTTCATAAGGGACTGTAGTGATAGAATAAGGGGTGATGGGCTCAAGCTGAAACGGGAAGTCGAGGTTAGATATAAGTTCTTTGTGTGTGGTGAGGTGCTGGAATAGGTTGCCCAAAGAAGTGATAAATGCTCCATCCCTGGCAGTATTTAAGGTCAGTCTGCATGGAGTTTTGGTTGACATGGTCTAGGGTGAGGTGTCCCTGCCCATGGCAGAGGGTTGGACCTGGATGGTGTTAAGGTCCTTTACAACCCAAACCATTCTGTGATTCCACGACTCTAAAAGGGAAAGTAAATCATATGTTTGCTTAGCAGGGCTCTTGAAATGACAGGACAGATAAGGGAAGTGGTGGGCTGCTGAAGTCTAAATTAAGGCTGAGGCCTGTTTTTAAAGCATCTATTCTTATTCAGCTGGGAATTTTTGCAGCATTGCCAGCTCTTGTCTTTAAACTGAAGAACCAGATGTTTTCTGTTTCTGTGAGAGCTCGGAAGTTTGGGATGAAACTGAAATTCACATGATTCCTGCAGCTCTTTGTTTGTTTTGTGCTGCTAATGTGGCTTCAGCTTGTAAGCATTGCTGGGAAAACACTAACCTTTGCGAAGCTAAGAGACAGACAGGATTATAATGGGGTCCTTTAAAATCTCTCAGTGCTGTTGTAAAGCATTGGTGGGGACCTTGCTCCCTCACGTTAGTTAAGACACTGGCAATACATTCCTGTTTTTCCCAGCTGCCTTGGACTGTGGTCCCTTGTCCTGCCTTGTGTTGCTGATGAAAAGGCATGAATGCTACACCCACACCCATGGAGGTGCTCCAGACCCTAGCCAAAGATGATGGGAGAGGGCAAAGAAAGTGTGTTAATACAAAACTGATTCTCCTTCTATTTTGGGTTCTGAACCTGCTAAATTGCCTGATGGGCTACGTAAGAGAACTCATTGTGTTGGTGTTGAAAGGGCAGCTTTGTACGGAGAGCTGAGGACACCACTTGAATCTTAAGCAGCCCGGTTGAGCAGGCTCCCATCCAAACCCATCCATCCCGCTGCCTTCCCGTGTGTGTGTCCCATGTGAGGCTTGGCACGTGAGCAAGGTCATTTCGTGCACAGGCCCATGTCAGCCTGGCCAAGGCTGCTCTAATTCTGCTCTGCCTCCCCCTTTCCCTTCTTCTCTCTGTTCTTCCTATCCCTTCCCTTTGAATCACAAGCACCAGTGCTGCTGGCACTACAGGAAAATTAACAAACAGCCTATAAATTTTACATGAGTTCCTGAGCTCAGAGAGAAATTAATTTGATGTTGTCTTTTGATAAAGATGTAGCCCCCCTCTCTGACTTCAATTTGTTGGCTCCCCCCCTGCCACCACCCTTCACAAACACGTTTTCTTGAAGGTTGCAATTTGGTTCTTGTGATAATAGAAGTGCATAAACAAATAAATAACCCACTTCAAATAACCCCTAGCTTGTAAATAGGAACAGAGAGAAGAACACCACCCTAAGAAGAACAAAAAAAGAACTAAGTCAAGTCAAATCACAGGCCACTTGACTCTGGTTTGGATTAGCTGGGTATATTCCGCGTGCAAGCTTCAGTGACTCCCATGCCAGTCCCAAGGGCCTTGATTTTCTAAGCACAGCTTAGAGGGCATGAAGGATGGAGAAAATTGAATCAGCTCCAGAAAAGCTGTTGCAACTGGATTCAGAGGGAGGAGTACAAGCAGCGAAAGGGGAAAGCTCGAGGCCATCACTGAGTACTCATTTTGTGCACAGAAATGTTACCTGGAGCTTTATTTCTTTACTAATGAGGCAGTAGGTGGTATTTAAATCTGTGTTGGCATTGAGCAGATTGGGAGGAAGGAATTGAGGTGCTGAGACACTGGCACAGGTTACCTAGAGAAGCTAGGTAACATCCCTATTACAGTGTTCATCCCTGGCAGTGCTCAAGGCCAGGTTGGACAGGGCTTGCAGCAACTTGGTCTCATGGAAGGTGTCCCTGCCCCTTGCAGGGGATTGAAACTAGATGAACTTCAGGGTCCCTTCCAACCCAACCCAGCCCGTGATACTGTGATTCTATGATTCATGAGGCCACAAAAGCTTTGAAGCCTTGACTAAATAGGCAATGCGATGATTCTATGCGTAGAGGAGGTAGAAAGTTGAGGTTCATACCAGTTGCAATGCCCAAGTGGAAGCTGACGTAACAGCTTGTTCCTGAGCCTTATCCAGTCCCTTTGGTAGTTTTGCTAATGGTGTGTTATCGAAGCCCTTTCAGTGCTGTACAAACAATGGTTCCTACCATATATTTTTCCAGGAGTTATCAGTGATTAGATCTAAATGGAGAACTATTTTTAATAATATATATTTGAAAAAGAAGCTAAAAATAAAAGTGTTAAAGGGCAAAATCCACTTTCAATAATTTAAAGTTAGAAAGTATATTTGAAAGGAGAATGAAAGAAGAAGAAACAATTTCAAGAGAAGTCCAAACCCGTGTTTAATCTGGAACACTGCATTTGCTTAAGAAATGAAGTTCTCTTCTCAAAGTTATTTAACCTCTTCACCTATTTTTCCTTTAAGCTGATTGTTAAAATGAAAATGCTGATGTGAAACAAAAAAGCTTAATATAAAAGACTTTGAAAATAAATCTTTCAACAAAGTTTGAAAAGTTTAAAGATTTCCAAAATCCTTTCTGCTCCCTTTCTTTGGTCCAAAAGTCCTCACTAAATTTGATCCCAATTCACTATGAATTTCAGTGCTTTGAAAGTAAAAAGTTTCTGTTACTGTTTTTGTCCTTTTTCAAACTGTGCCTAATGCATGCCAGCGGCTTCTATGGCAGAGAATCAGCTATGTCCTGCCTCTGCATCTACTTACACCACCAGATTTTCTTCTTTGCTTCTCACTGGTTTTATATATCATTTATTCAGCTATTTTGCTAAACAGAGGGTCTCATGTTTTCGGTCTTTACATCTCTCCTTTCTTTACTCCATGGTGCCTTTATAGACAATCCTTCCATGGGGCATCTCTTTATAGCACCAGAACTAAACCCATAAATCCAGCTTTGATGGGTTCAATCATGGATGTCAGGGGTGGCAAAGCACTTCGTTGTCTCCAAGGTTTTCTTCCACTTCATATACTTGAGATTGCAGAAGTTTCAATTTCAGAATCAGAATGGTTTGGGTTGGAAAAGACATAAAGACCATCCAGTGCCAACACTCTGCCATGGGCAGGGATGCCTCACACTAGACCATGTCACTCAAGACTCTATTCAAGCTGGCTCTGAACATTGCCAGGGATGGGGCATTTACCAAAGAAGTTTGGGCAACCCATTCCAGTGCCTCACCACCCTCACAGTATAGAACTTCTTCCTTATATCCAACCTGAACTTCGCTGAGTGTCCAAATATTACTCCACAACACTTTATACCTTTTTTTTCCTCTATAGTCAGCAATGTAACTGCTGCAAATTAGGTTTTATATATATTTTTAGGAGCAGATTTTAAAGGCCACTTTGCAAGGCAAAAAGCATAAGAGAATAGTACAGAAATGTGTGGCGTCTGACTCTTTCCTGGAGATTTCACTTTGATTTCTCTTGAATTGTTTTTTTTTTGTCTGAATTTTTAATAGAAAGAGTTAGGCAGCTTGTCACTCTTTATGTATGGAAAACATAATGCTCTTTGATGTTCTCAGTTACTGTGTCATGTTTATATGCTCTGACAGTCTTTGAACTGCGGCTCACTGCAGACAATAGGAAGGGATCCTCAGAGGGGGGGAAAGGAGTTTGAAAGAGCCCCATTTTCTAGCCCAGGAATGGCAGTGTTTCACCAGCACACACAGTGGTGTCTCGTGCTCTTCAAAACAAGAGAGTATTTGCTTGACAAAGCTGCATGACCAAGCTCAAGGTGTGTGGTATCACCCTGCATGCCAACCCTTTCTGGCTTTTAGCAAATGTTCAGAGCCATTCTGAAAATTCCAATTTGATGTAAAGAAAGACAAACCTCTGGAGCTGCGCAAAATTATTGCCAGTTGTTTAAAAATATGGCAAAATTCAATGAAAATAAAGCTATTTTTCACTCAAGCACTGATCACTATGACAGGATCTGCTAGTAAATTAAATACACTCCTTTTGTATGGGTTTTTGTAGTTATCCAGGGATGTAAAAGTGACAGTAACAAAGAAATTGTATAGGAATACACCCAGGACTCTTCCAGCTGAACACTAAACACCTGCGATCTCTGATGCTGCAGCCCAGAACCATCGTCTTCACTCCTGATCTGCACAGGGACACTTAAAAGGAAGGATCCCAGCACAGTGTCCTGTAGATCTCTTTGCATGGCTTAGCGTGTTGTTTAATGAGCTTCAGGGCACAAGGCAAAGTGTATTTAGTCCATGCAAGACTTTCATCTGAAACTGCAGCTAGACCTTTTATTTAATCATCTCAATGGGCTGCTTCCCTTCAGAGATCCCTTTCAGGTTTCTTTTAAAACTAGCCCAGATTCAGCTGCAAAACAAATCTATCAAAACACGTGTTAAGTTAATGTTCCAATAACATCCAAGAGGTTCCAACACCACAGTCATGGCCCTGCTGTCCTGGATGCCATAGCCAGGGAGCATAAAAGCATAAATTCCATGCACACCATGCTACCTGCTGCTGTTACAGAGCCATGCCTGCACATGACACATGGAATTTGCCTTTTCCTTCCCCTTCTTGTGCATTTGGCACTCTGCAAGCACACAGGGTCTTTGCTCCTCAAAGCATCAGTGTCATCACTGATTTGGGAGAGATGTGAGGGTGAATTTTGTACTAATCCCTGATGTGGTATTAGGCAGTGGTGCCTCCCTCTCCATCCCCATCCTCAGCGTCTCCCCTGAGATATCCTGCTCCTGATGGCATGGGAAAGAGAGTCTCCCAGGTCCTGTTCAAAGGTCAATTTGGAAACCTGTCAGGGGGACTAAGAAGTCAATTCCATTTTCTCCTCCTCCCAAACACAAAACCTAACAGCCCCCTTCAGAAAAGACTCTCTGTCACAGGAAGTGCTCCTTTGTATGTGAGTTGCAGCACCTATTTTCCAAGGTAACCTTTATTTCATGTAATGTTAGCTTTGCTGAGGAAGAGAAAAGCTGAGATAACTCTTTCACCTGTGGAACATTATTACACTGTCTGGAAAAAAAAGAAGAATGAGTTTGTCTGGTGTGCGATAATGGAGGTGGAACAAATCAGGAGGAAGAAGGTGCTGAATTACACCTCTCTCTTTCTCCCCAAGTACGCATCTTTGCAATCTCACCCTCTTTTCTCTGTCTTCCTACATCCAACACAGGCTGTTTTTAATCACTCCCTTCTCTCATTACCTCCAAATTGTCCATTTTTCTTATGCACAATGTATCAGCCTCTGGGGCTCATCAGCAAAGCCCCTGACCAGCAGCTCTTTTCTTTGTGCTTTCTGCTGCTGTGGTGTCTGGAGATGTGCCCTGCTGTGCATGGTGCTGCACAAGCAAAGCACAAAGTACCGACTTCTGCAGTGAAAAGTTTCCACTCGAGAAATAGTCTGGTTTGCATTTGGCTGCAAATTGGTGTGTGGAACATTTCCCACCAGGGAAAAGGTTGTTCTTTAGGTAATAGGTAAAAATGTGAATGCTTCATTGGTGTGATCTAATTCCAATGACATTTCAAAGGCAAAATATTGACTCGATTTGAAATCAAAATGGATTTTAAATTTTTTATTATTTCGGCTCTTTCCTGCTCCATTTCCCACTTGTTTTCACTTCTATATTAGAATCTTAATTTTATTCTGTTACATAGCCATATACCATCCAGTCCTGCAGTACTAAACTGCATTTCAATAACACCAAAATGAAGCATTTCAGTAGGTGGTGGCATAACTTCTGCAAAGAAATCTTTCGAACCCATTTTTTTCTGATGTGGTCCTATCTGAGATGTAAACAAATATTTAGTTGCTAGATTTCTCTCGAGACAAAATGCCTGTTTTCTCATCAACTTCAGTGATGAGCCCTAAGAAACCGTGAGGTTCCTCAGATGGAACAAGGCACATTCGAACATATCTTCTGAATTAGATGCGGATATTGCGGAGTGACAATGATGTATGGAAGAGATTCCCCCTGTCCCTTGGTGTACCCCATCCTCCTTGTGCAAATGTGAATCTTGCTTTCCCCTGCTCCCAGCTGTATGGTTAATGCCTTATTTGACATTATTTCAGTGGAGAAAAAAGTTTTGTTGCCACAATTACAATGCACTTGACCTTTTTATGTACCCCATTCCTTAGTATCCACAATGAGAAACCATCAGTTGAGGGATGCAGGTGGTGGCATGGGCTCCTGCACACACCTTGATGAAAGGAGAGAGGACATCCCAGATGGGATTAGGGCAAAATGAAAACCAGAAGTAAAATTAATGGTCTGAGAAGAGCATCTTAGCAGTCATTTATCCTATTGCTCTGGAGCAGGGCTGCAGTGGGATGTGGGAAGCCCAGCTGGTTTTATGCTTTTATCATGGCAATGTGTGTTTGCAGAGCTAGCAATTTCATATCGACTGGATTCTATTGGCAGGGGAAAAGTTCTGCAGCTCATGCATCAGTGAGCCCTGTGCAGATAGAACGGCTCTGAAAGTTGCTACACAGAGTCCGTGCTGCGCCATAAATTACAGTGTAGTTATTTCTCAGTTATTTAGCAGTTACAGTGTAATTAGTTCCACTTAATGTCAACTTTTGTCAATATGTCTTCCATTAGCCAGTAAATTACAAATGGGTTTTGAAGCAATGGCAATACATGATCTTCCCTTCACTTGGACTCAGAGAGAGGAAGAAGAGGAGATGTGCTGTGGGGAGGGGATGGGGCTGTTATGTGAATTCCAAGCCTGTCTCATCCCTTTTGTATTCCTACAAGCTTTCACTTACTCACATATGCACATACACAAAACACGTCTCTTCTCCAGGATCAATGCTGCAGCCCAGACTGCAGAGAGGAATCAAACAGGTCCCTGGAGAAGTTTGCTTTGGCTGCTCAGAATCAGACAGACAAACAAGCAAGCAAGTAAAACCACAGAGCTGCCTTAAGATTGCACTTGCCTGCATTTTGCAGACGAGGCTAATGAAGAAGTATGCTTTGGATTTTAGAGATCCCAGATTTTATTCAAAGAGGGCATGATTCGCAGCCTGCAGCTGCTTTATACTTGATCATTACTGGAAGTACCTATGCTGTATTTTTGCCTTTTATGTTTATCTTTTTCTCCTTTTGAAACTATAGATGCCATTAGGAGATTGGCATTTCTGAGTTTTACCATCCTCTGAACAGGATTTTAGTCCCTAGTCCAGGAATGGTGAACATCAGAGAACTAGGCTTCAGGAGAAGCACAGAGAAATAGTTTCTTGTGCTTTATTCTCTTAGTGATGAAGGTTAAGGCAAGCTGGCTTTAAGGATCCTATCCTTCCTCCTAAAACACCTCACTTCTGGGCATCATCAGCCTTTGGGAGCAGTTTTAGTGTGGAAGATCCTTCTACATGTTTCACATTTGAAAATCATGTGAAAGTGGATTGAACCGTCTGACTATTAACTGAAGTACTAACGAGAGAATGATTAGGAAATGGCAAAATTACTTTGTAATGGAGCAGATCCAACTAATTCTGTCTTTCTTTGTGCCACTAGACCAGGTACAGGTAAATGCCTAGAAGTATAAAAGCGTCAGCATGGGTCCAAAGTTTTTATATATATCTATGTTTACATTTATATATATACATTATATATATATATCTTTTATAACTCCAGCCTCCACTATTCCCCTCTAAACAGTTTTCCTGCATGAGTACACTGCATTGATTTCACTGAGGGCCTTGCCTGTGTTAAAACTTGAAGAAGAATAAAGTATTCAGTTCAGGAACAAAATATCAGGCAGAAAGAAGATAATGGTAATGTTGGTATTAGTACATTCTCCAAGCATATAACGAAGTTCCTTCAGTTGTCTCGCACCCCTCTGTGTCCACCAGGAGGCCAGGAACAATGGAAATCCTCCTGCTATTAGAAAATCAACAATAATAACAACAACAGCAATAAATATTTGTGCCATGGAACTCCAGACAAACATGGATTTCAGCATTCATGTGCATGGCTATTCAGCAGTGATTGCGGCTTCCTCATGTGATGAATAATAAGACCGTACAATTCAACTCACTCATGCAATTGAAACACTGAGACAAACTAGAATCAGATCAACTGGAAAATCCGGGCAGATTTTATGTGCACGTATGTATATGCATATATATATATATATGCACACACAAATTCCAATGTTGGAATAATGAATTGTAAGAGAAAATTGTGATCTGAGGAACACCATAAGCAAAAATAGAAGATAAACTCCTCTGATAAAGAATGTAAACTACTCATGCATCTGAGTACATTCCTCTTTGCATAGGTTTACATCCATATGGAGTATGCCTACTATTTTGGGGCAACCTCTTCCCAAATACACTGAATGAAATACATTCAGAGATTTGCGTCTGTTTCTCTTGAATATTTCAGACCCTGTTAGATAATTTTGCCCCACCAAACTCCCTTGCCTTAGCAATCCACAAAAATACTGATTGGCTGTGTAATCGCTCGGATGCACCATATCCTAAAATCCTGTAAGATCAGCAGGGATTGGAACCTGTGGTATTTTGGCTTCTTGGAGAGATGTCAGTTGGAAAGCAGCACAGAGGTTAGCTGAATCTTAGTTGACATGAGGACAAAAGTATCCTGAGCACATAGATCAAGCAAAAGGAATGGTACATTGTTTGGCTCTAGAGTTATGGCTTGTTGCTCTGGTAGAAGCCAAAGGTTGCAGAAGGAATGCTGAGAATGATCTTTTCAGCAGCAGCATTGGAGTTGCACACATTTGACACTGCTGAGGGCCCTCAAACCTTCTCCCAGGCCTTGCTGCAGATGTCCACATCCCAACCAGCATATGCCATGAGGTCAAGGGTGCTGCCCAGTATTCTGCTGGTGTGGGAACTACATCTTCTGGTGGCAACCTCACCTAGGTCTGGCTCTTATATTCCTCCAACCCCATGGTACTTCATTTCTCTAAAGTACATTTCCCATTTCACCCTCTCTTCCTGGGCAAACACACTTGTTTTCTGTATGGGAGATGATTACTATGGGTTATCATCATTTCCTCTGCAGAGAAACCTGCTGCCTATGCTGCTTCCTTTCACTGATTCTTGGTTTACTGTATTTCCTTGGGATGAAGCCTGCCTATCAGCACTGCCCAGCCTCCTGCCATCCCACTAAAGCAGATATGTATCTCTGTCAGCTAAGTAGCATGAGAGAGGAGGATTAAGGGAGTGGGGAAGTAAAGATAAGCACTTTGACAAGTGTTAACATAGAAAGGAGAAACCATAACAAACTCTACTGGGCCCAGGCTAATTTCTGCCTCTGGGCAGAGGCTGGAAGGTTCTCAATGACGTCAGGAGAGTAAGTAACAGCATCAAGTGCTTGTCATCTTTTTGTTCCTCTCCTACACAAGCGCATGCCTACTGACACTGAACCTACATGCAAGCTTTGCTGTTCCAAATCTGGAAGGTGTTGGCAGAGGAAGGGGAGGATGCACTGAGTGATGATCTTCATGCTGCATCCCTAACTTCTGGGGCTCAGTGATGGAAACAAAAATGAGCTACCACCCACAAAAGCCTTATGACATAGGCTATGGAGTCATAGTCCAGGCCTGTCTTTGAGGTTGGAGGGGTATGAAACACTTCACAGGCTCTCTGTTCCCTGGAGATGAAGTCTGGCTGTAAGGGATTGGAAGTCAGTCCAGTGGAAAAAGGGATGGTTGGTTGGTAGGGAAATCGTTGGCATGGTTCTTCCAGGGTTACTCAGAAACCCATTTTGGTGCATTCTACATACATAGTCCCATCAAATTCAGTGGTTGTTGTTTTGACGAACAAAGTTTTGCAGGCTGACCATGTAGGAAGTCTCTGGTATTTTCAAGTCTCAGAGCTGTAATTTGGGACTTAGGGAAGTGTAGAAAAGACCTGCTGCTTCTGATCATATGAGAATAGAATAAGGGTGGGAGAAGGAAGGGATGAAGTATGAGAGAGCAAGATTCAGTGGAGAACAACACAAAGAAAGCAAGAGTGTGTGCTCCTAAAGTATCAACACTACGCATAGAAAAGGGAATTACCCTGGAGAGCAGAGTGTGTGGAGCTGGGAGAAATATTATGGAAGAAAGATATTAAGGCAAAGCAACCGATATTTGAAATGTTATTGGAAGAGAAGTTTTAATCTGATAGAGCACAGATGGAATTAATGGCTTTTCACTGAGTTGCACAGCCCTTCGTGTCACTGGTGGGAACAGAGCACAAGTTCTGCTGCTGGAAGTCAATGCCACATCCCTCACGCAGAGCAAGCTGTTAGAGGAGAAATCAGGAAAGCAATTGAGAAATCAACTCTGGCAAAGTCCTCAGAGAGGAGGGAGAGTTTTAGAAACAAAACAAATGTAACTCCCAGACCTGCTTTCTTTCAGTTACTCCAGAGTTGTGTTTGGATGGCTAGAATCAGGGATGGGTATCTAAGCAAAGAAAACCAGGTAACCCTGAGGCAGCTTTCGTGTCCTTTAGAATATGAATAACCTGCATTTGTACAAAAGCACATGTGGGAGGCACTGGCTTGAGTTCCAGGAAGGGAAAAACTAATCCCACTCCAAAGTTTGCTTGGCAAGGTTGGTTGTGAACCACTGCTCACCTCAGTGAACAAGCTTACATGATTTAGTAGTCCCCCTGGAGAGGAGGAGGCTTCATGTTGAAGGCTACTGAAGAGCAATGTAAGGGAAAAAGGAATGAGGGAATGGATCCAGGGAAAGAGAAGAAGGGAAAATTACACTCACATGAGAGAGCTGGAAGATCCTTATTCAGTTAAACATCAATGTCTGGGGGACAAACAAAACTCCCTGGGCCACCTAGAATATTATCAACTCTGTCGCTCTTCCTTTTTTGCTGATCTGCTTTATTCTATCTTGCTTTTCACTTCCATCTTGTTTTCTTATTCTGTTCCTTTTATGTGATCAGAGACTGCAGGTCTCTTGTGTTTCTCAGAATCCCAGTTAAGATCTTGTTGGCATCTAGAAGGCAGAAAGTGGCAGGGATCAGAAGGCAATGAACAGCAAGTTGAATCATTCCTTTTATTTAAGCCTTTCTGGGAAATGCAGATCATTTGGGTCTGTATTTCTGGGCTTATCCCCCACATTTGCTTTCACCCAGGGAAACAGAGCTTGGGTGAAAGCCCTACAGAGAAAATGATCACATTTTTCACTTCCCTTTTTTGGAACCAGAGGGCTGGATAGAATCGGGAGACTGTGAACTTCCTGGTGAACAGGGAAGCTGCAGCATGAGGTCCAAAACTTTCAGAGAACAAAAACTGTGCAGGGAAAAAGCTGTCTTAGGAAAGCCCCAGCAACAAGGTCTTCAACTGGTATTTGCAACCAGCCACACAACAGAAATTCATCTAAAACTTGCCTTCTTTATTTCTTAATTCTTGTTTCATCTATTGATGCCATCAGTAATATTGTTTGTAACCAATTAGCAAGAGAAATGGTTCACAGCAGCAGGTTGAATTCTTCATTACATCTGTTTCAGTATGAAACCACTCCAAGAATTCTTCTGAGACTGCATTTCTCCCAGTGCATTATGGAAATACATCACACTTCTTAATCGGGAGGGACATCTCTCTTTAGGTTGCAGACTTCAGAACTTCTTTTGCTCAAAGTGCTTTATTATTACCTGAATGAAACCAGAGATAAAACTGCAGCTGATATCATGGTTTCAGGAATTGGCAGATAATTCATTTCTAAGACTTAGGACTGAGTAATGCATTTCCTCTGTGTTTTAATCTTTTATCCAGTTTCTTATAAACTGAACCTCATCCCTTCCTCAGCACTCAAATCGAAACCATGGGTGTCTGGAGGACGATGGTGTTAGGACTAAAATACTGTGTTAGGGACTTCTTGGCTCTTATGCAGCCTTCTGCTGGGATCAGTTTTGTACAGGGTGTTCACAGTCACTATCTCTGGGTCTAGAATTAGTAAGGCAAGATCCATAGAGGTTCAATGAAATGCCCATAAGGCTGTTCAGAGCTGCAAGTCAGTGCCCTGTCCTCAGGATTTGAAATGCTGGAGAAGGACCACAGCTTCTCAGAATTGACTTGCTCAAATGAGTTTTAGGCTTGACATTTATGCCTCTGAACTGAAAGTCTAAAATGGGAACTGGGCATTGGGGAATATCCTGTGACTTAACCATCAGCATTCACAGTAGTCGTCTAAGGTATCTGCTTCTCTTAGAGTCCATAAAAATACAGGCAGCTCCAGGGAATAACTTGGAAGCCAAAGAAATACTAACTTTATTGAAATTAAGTTGCAGTATGAGCACTAATTCCAATGCATCTCTGGCTGGACCTTGGTTTCTCATATGCATAAAACAAAATTCCTTTTGGTCTTACCTTTTCAAATCAGAATGTATGTTCTTTCAAGGCAGGAATGTCATCTTTCATTTTGCTCATGTGCAGCATCATCCTACATCTGCACCGTAGCTGAGCCACAAGGACAATACCTCAGTATAAATTATTCTTATCACTTTACAGTAATATGAAGGAAAAGATGGAATGTAAGCTTAGATGTGGGACATAGATTGTCCTGCCCAAACAAACCACCTAGATTTAATGACACAGAGCATGGAAAACTTACATATACATCGCCCCATCAGGAAGAGCTTCACTTTATGCCTCTGCTATTTGTTTCTGTCACAGTAAGGAGATTGAATTAAGTGATGGAGGAAGGCGGATCTGCTTTGCAGTGCAAAGAATGTGTGAAGCCAAAAGCCACGTTATAATAATGACTCTCATCCCTGAATCTTTTCAGCAAAAAACCATTTACAAGTGTCTTTTTAGGAGCAGTAAAGATTTTTCTCTTTTTCCATTTTTTCCCCCTTTTCCTTTACTACAGTGGAATCTTTAACAAATAATCATTTTACACTGTACAGTTCCTCAATAAAAGCAATAACACCAGGTTATGTCATAAATTAAATACGATGTGTAGTTGAAAGTAATCGTGCTTTCAGGCATCAGCTTCTTGTCACATTACGGGCTCTAGCAAACAGGTTTAATATTCGTGGAATGAACAGAATTATTGACAAGCAGAGGAGGAACTAGACAGCAAGTGAGCATCATATTAATTTTTCAGAGGCGGATATTGCTTTTCCTGCTGACATTGCAACAAACGTCCAGGGCTGTCTTTTGAGGTAGAGGGATTTGGGTAGTGGTGGCTTGTTTTATCTTGATCTTTTCTTTCTGCCATTCTGTCACGTTCATGCATTTTGGAAAGGAGAAGGAAAGAGGGAGAAAAATAGTGGTGGCTTAGAGAGTAAAGGTAGCTTTGCCTTTGAGTTTATTCTCCTTGACAACTCAATTCAAGGTTAAAACAGATTAACTCTAGTTCTGTCTTGCACTATACAAATAGATATCTTTCATTCTTTCAAGAATGGTCCATAATTCCCATCACACGTCTAGAATACACAAGGATTTAGGTACTTCCCACTGCCTCTTGGCTTAGAGAGTTCGATGGTTGAAATATTGAAGATCCTTTAGGATTGAGTTTCTCAGTATGGACAATTAAATTAAAGACATAGTTACAAAGTCAGATGGGTTATCTGAGCTTTCTGATACTCAGAACTTCACAGAGAAAAAGAAATAGAAAAGCTAAACTTTCCCAAGGTCCAAGTGGTCCAGTTTCCCAGAGATGAGTGTAGAAAGTGATGACAATTCACCTTTTTACCCAAACATTTCCAAAGTGCTACCAACACAGCTGAAGGAAAAACCAGAAAGTGTGAACGGCTGCTCTGAGGCATGTGTTTTGTCTGAGGCAGAGGTAAAAATAGCCACTGACATTTTCCTTGTCTCATATTTGAGCCCTAACCACTGTAAGTCTCATGCAATTTGTCACCCAAGAAGGAAGATAAAAAAAAGGTGTTAAATAAAATGACTCCCATGTCTTTCTGTTGATGGGTTGTGGAGAGGCAGAGAAGGTTTCTGTGTTCTGGTGGTCAGTCACTACTCAGATCAGAGGTGTCTGAGAGAAGTTGTCATTGGAGATTCTCACAGAGAGCATCTCTCCTGAGATTTCTGCACCTCTGGAAGAAATGCTGCCCAAAGCAGCTCACTGGACTGCCTTTTGCATGGTGGGTGGAATGGGCAAGAGCTTGTCTTCAGCATTTCTGAGGCAATGTATAAGATCTCTAATCTTGTGTGCAATTAAATGCATGAATCCTTGCAAGAGGCAGTTTGGGAATACTCTTCCTCATCTACATCAGGGTGGTCAACTCTGCTTTTGAGCATTTTTCATGAGCCCAGGAACATGGGGAGGAGGTGAGGGCAAAATACAACTCTGGGCTGAAAGCGATGCTTTCATAGGCTCTGTTCAGCCCTTTCTCTCTCCTCTCTTCTCCCTATCCAAAGGTTTGAGGGTGTTCATTTGTCTGGCAAGGCAAGCAGTGCAGCAAAGGGCTGGGCATGTTTTTGAGTTGGGCAGCATTGTCTTTTGCTTGTCCTGAAAATAGTTATATTATAAGGGAGATTCTTTTTCAGGCCCCATCAAACATCACTCATGTTAGGTCAGTTTGTCACAGTGAGCTCTCTTAGGCTGATCTTGGAGCATGTGACCAAACTTTTGGTAATAACTTTGGGGATCTCTGCAAAAATTCGTCACCACTAAAGATGGCCACAGAGATAGATTCCTGTCATCTGAGAAATGTGCCAGCTCCCTCCTCCCAAAAATACATGTTCTTATTTCTCCAAATAAATGTCAGAGTATAAGACTGCCAAAGAAGAGTGGGGAGAGAGAAGGGCTGCTCATCCTCATCACACTCAAGCCCAGCCTTTCTCCCCCACTCCAACAGATGAAATCAAATCAGAACCGGTAAGAGCAGCACCTTCTTTCCAGTGGAAGGTGAGGGAAGGTGTGGGCTCCAATTCTCCCCTGTTTTACCAGAATGGATGGATGTTGTCAGCATTAGGATTTGCCGTCCTTACCAATGTCCTGGGATTTGTTTTAAGGATTTTTGTAGCCAACTGTATCCAAGCCCAGATCACTGGGCTGAGAGAGTCCAGTAAAAGAATAGAACTGAGTGGGATGGTCTCATGAGCAATAGACACAAGATCCTTTTCTGCTTGTGAACAAGTTCTTCTGTTTCACTCCCTGGAAAAGGAACCAAGAGTGGGAGATATTAAAGCACCAAAAAGGAATCAAGATGCATCTGTAGGTCGGGACAATAGTGTGAGAAAAAGTTACAAGAGAAATGTCAGCATAGGAGCACACTTTTGTAAATGAGCTGATATATAAAATGTGGAAAATGTCAGGATTTCAAGCATCAGCTGTGTGTCCTAATGGTATATTAATCACCTAGTACCTTGGAAAAGGTTGTTAGAGGCAAGTAACAGAATAAACACAGGAGAAGCATGAAACTGTTTTTACCTGAGGCAGAACCTTCCGCAAAGGGCAAAAAGGGATCCAGGCAAGGACTCCAGCATCCAGGATGAGGACTTGTGCCCACATACAGGCCACTTCCTTTGAGACAGTGGGAAGGAAATTTCCTATCCTTGTAGCAAGAGAAAGCAGAAAGAAAGCTGATCAATATGTTGAACCTGGGGTCTATCACAGCAGTGCAAATGTTAGTAGCTTCAAAAGAGCTCAGTACTCAGAGTAGAGCTGAAAGAGTCAAAATAGTAGCAGCAGGAAGCATCTTTAAAATCCACTCTGAAGTATTAATAATGAGAATTGTAAAAAAGGCCTTTGAATTGCTTTGGATGAGCATTTTATTCCAAGGAGTGCCTGCCTCCCTCCCTGCATGGGTGCCAGTGGGACAGTCAAAAGGTTGGGTTGTCATGGGTGAAAAGTGGAGAAGTTATCATTATTATTAGCATCAGTATTAGTATTTATTAGTAGTATTATGCCAAGCTCTTTCAAAGCTGGTGATTCCACCTGCCTTTAAATCTTCTCTCATTTTCATCAATGCACCATCTAAGCATTTTATTGTCTTCCATGGGAGTTGAGGAAATCCTGCCATCCCCATCACCTGTAGCTCACAGAGAGAGAAAAATGCAAAGAAACCTGCGTATGGCTGTCAGGCTCTGAAGTGCATCTGAGAATTCCACCAGGTACTGAATTGCACATCAAAAATTGAGACCATTTAATTCCCCCAGAAGTCAGTGGAAGATTGAGAGCATGCAAATGGGTTCCTGATACCTCTGGGCTGAGATGCTTTTTCTCTGCCTGCTGCAAGGAAAGGAGCTACAGCATTTCTCTTATAGGGATTAGAATAAGAAACACATTTGTTAAAGCAAAACAAAACAAAACACGATCCTTTGTGTTCAATCTTACACGAGCGATACTCCTGGGTTTCTTCCAGATGTAGTTGTATTATTGTTACAATTAAGTAATATTTATTTTTATCCTCCTACTTTGCCTTTTTCTATTTAACCAAGTTGCTATATTTGAGTTGAAAGCACACACACACAAAATGCAAATCCCAAATTTCAAAGGCACCTTCCATTTGGAATTGGATCTATTTTTGTCCCTGTGACTATCTTGCACAGCTCTAATTGTCCTGCCCCGCTCTGAAACCCACAGTACACTCCTCCCGCCAGCCTATTTTTGGTTTATTGCTCATTGTGATCAGCCTTTTGTGTTCCTTTTGATAGGGGCCAAATTTTGACACGAGGTGCTGAATCATGCACAATGTGGCTGTTCTTTGCATCTCAAAGAAATCTTCCCCCTCCTGTTCCCCTGTACCTGGGCCAACATCTGGCACAGTCTCCCCTGTTTCCTAGACAGACAAAGGAAAAAGCACCTGAAACACATCAAAGCACTGAGGAGCTCAAAACTATTCAATTAATTATTATTGCAAAGTGTCAGAGGGAGTTGCCAGCCTGTGGGGTGGTTTCTGTGTGTGTTGTCAGAAACCTGAGCACTGGAAAAGCGTGAAATGAAAGGAAAGGGAAAGAGGAAGGAAAGGAAAAGAGAAAGGAAAGAGTGAAAGGAAATGAAAAGAAAGGAAGAGAGAAGGAAAGGAAAGAAGGAAACACAAAACATGAAGAATAAAAGAAAGATCTTATTTTGAAACTGAGGTCTATGCTTAAATATTTAATTTCTGTACACCAAAAATACCATCATATTCATGTGGGGATTCAATGAATTAACAAAATTAGTGGGAATTGATGACTTTTCTAAAGGCAAATCATATAGGCACTTTTAGGGGCTGATGGAGAGGGAAAAGGACACTTGGTACAATGGAGTGTAAAATCCAAATAGTCCCAACTCTGCTGTTGGACTTAGTGTTTTCTGGGGAGCTTTCCTCATACTGTAGTATGTGCTGCAGCACTACCAGCTGTGCTCTTACATAGCATGACCACAACCAGGTTTCCTCACAATGAGGGTCCTTTGTCCAAGCAACTACTAAGGCCAGTCAGAAAAGCTTCACACTTTTAAAGGGATTTTTTAAGTCTCCTGCAGACGAGATGATTTTAGGGATTGCTATTTTTTCATCTCTTTCAGTTCATATGATCAACACTTCACATATGTAAGCACCATTTGATATGTCTATGTACTTTAACCAGGTAATGCAGAAAAAAGACACAATATCGGTGTACAATCTGCATCAGTCTCCACAACAGAATCCTATGAGTGAGGTGTCCTCCCTTTTTCTGAACAGCTTCTGAACAGTTCTCCTTATCCTGAACTTGGGGATATTGAATGCAAAGCGTCTGATATTGTTGCTGCTGCTTTGTGAGCCAGCTCCTCACACACAAATATCCCTGACCTTCATGCATAGGTGCATTGAGATGCGGGCTACCCAGGTAGGGGGCTCCAGCACTGCTCTTTACCCCACAAGCCAGGCTGCCCAGTGAATTGATGCAGAACAAGCTCCAGTGGGTTTTTGTTTGCTGTTTGTGCTGCCCAACTGCTTCACAAACTGTTGGGTTATTTTAGTTCTGTTGGATAAACATTTGGTTATTTTGATGCTGTCACCTGGAGATGGAAATTAAAAGCCTTGAAAAACAGGTGACAACAATGCAGCATGTCCAGGAATGTGTATGCCTGTGAGCACAGAGCAAAGCAGGCTGCCCTAAGCAAGTTGTTAAGCACTCTAGAAGTGGAATGCTTGAGAATGGAGAGTGTGTTGATGAGAGCAGTGGAGAAATGTTCTTCTACCTTTTATAACTGGGGAACACATTCCCTCCAAGGTGGGAATTGAATTCTTCAGTGGCCAGGGCTCACAGAACACTCAGTCTGTCATCCATCATAAGTGCTCAAGGCCAGGCTGAATGGGGCTTGGAGCAACCTGGCCTAGTGGAAGGTGTCCCTGCCCATGGCAGGGGATTGGAAATCGTTGAGCTTTAAGGTCCCTTCCAACACAAACCAGTCTGGGATTCTGTGATCTTCAAAGATTATTTGGCTACAAAGAAGTGGTCTGACTGCAGTTCTTAGCTTTGTCATGCAGGTCTGTGGAAAGCAGAGTTGTTATTGTGGATGTAAGAACTGAGAATTCCAGGGAGAATCCTTAAAGCCATGCTAAGGAGCAAAATTATGAAGATGCCCTCAGATACAGTCACAGCAACCTCTTGTCTGGTACTTGACATCATCAGAGATCCCAGCACTTGGCACTACTAGAGATCTATCAGTAGCTTCCTCCTTGTAAGTGCTGTCTAATGATGATTTTCTAGCTACTACCTGTGAAGGTAATTCCTGTCATCTTTCCCGATCTCTGTGTTTCCTTTCATGCAGATGGAAAAGGGATGAGCAGCCTGTGCCGAAGCTGCAAGTGTAGACCTTGGGCTGTACACATTTCATGTCAGTGCCTCTGGCAGAGCTGCTGTGGGTTTCCATCAGTGTGCATGAGGAGAAGCAGGGACTGCCACAGGAGACGACAGGGGGTCAATTCCCGTATTTCCATCTGGCTTTGAAGCTGTGCTTGTGGATGATCTGAATATAGTAAACCATGATTTACACTGGAGGACGAGAGGGGAGAATTGAGCACAACAAGCTGAATGCTCGAATGAAAAAGGCCGCTGGAGAAGGAGACAGAGTGCATGGAGGAAAAGGCCTCTGTGATTCTGTCTTTGCAGGTCCCTCAGGCAACATAACCGTAAACAGTCTCTTCAAAAAATGTGAATATTATGCTCCTTTCTGACAGCTTTTTCCCCCAATTTCCTTCTGCCTTTGCAAGTAGCTGAAGAAGATAAATATTTAATGACTTATTTCAATATTTTAATGTAGGTTTCTTGGTTAAAACACCACAAATCTTTGAACAAAAGGGCAACAATTGAATTATATAGTAATGAACATTGCAGCAAGTGGGAAGTTGATTGGAAAGGGGTGGGGGTGTGAGAATAAAAGACGAGGTTGCAGAACATGGGACCATATCTTTATCAGATGGAAATCGTCATCGTCTTGTTTCAAGTGCTCCTTTGCAGACATTACTGGGCAAGAAAGACCCAGACAATTTGCTGGTTTACCCTTCACCAGTCCTTCCTATGAAAGCAGAGCAGTTTTCCTCTGCCATGACCTGGCTGGGATGTTTTCCTTTGATCAGGATCCCTATGGATCCTGCAATGAGGCTGTAGCAGTTTAGAGGGATTCCTTAGCAAAAGGGGCTCAGTGGGGGCAAACACAGTTCATGACTCAGCTTTCAGCTCCTCAGGGATAGTTTAGGCACTCTGTGGTCACAGAAGGAAGAGCCATAAGCGACCTGTGGTCCTTCTACTGGTGCAGCCTATGGTGGTCATTCTTTACTCTCAATATATGATGGTGTGGTTGTAGACCTGTGCAGCTCCACCACCTCTTTTTCATCTCACATTCCACACCAGGACACTGCTCCTGCTGCTTTTTTCTTTGTATTAAGGTGGATTATTTTTGTTCAGCCAGATATTAAGTCCTTTGTGTGGCATTTTCACACAGGTCACATTTTCATTCATCCTGGTCTACACTTGAGGCTGTACTCTTGTCCAGGAGAAGGTACAATGCAGTAGCTCAGGGGCACCCATAGGAATAAAAGCTAAAAAATCAGATCCTTGCACCACTGTGGACCTCATGCCATCCTGTATGTTCTTGTAGACTCATAGAATAGTTAGGGTTGGAAAGGACCTTAAGATCTCACATGGTGATTGAAACAAATAAGACATATCTCTGATGCTGGGCCAAGGGAACCTCATTAAATAGCAGTCATCATGCAGTCAGGAGGTGATGCACAAAGTGTCAACCATGTTCTTCTGAGACAGAGGTGGCTGCAGACCAGGAAACGTGGCAGTGAGTAGTCCCTGTGCAGAGACAACCTGGGAGTGAATTCTTGGACTGGTAGCTGCAGTGAATGTTTTATACTGTGCTCTCCCTCCCTTTTCTGTGTGATCTCGGCAGCAGTCTCTAGCCAACATAATTCTTTGTGAGTTACTTTCGTTAGCAAAACCTTTCACCTTATGAAGATGTTCTACTTAATTAGTAAAAGTTCAATTTTTTTGTCACTGACAGAGCCCCATACATCACCATGTCTGGAGAGTCATTAGCTGTAAAATTAATCAGGGTGGATAACGGCTGAATAGAGTCAGAGCCCTTTGTGTTCCTGCCCACATCTGTGTCTCCAACATGAGAACTTTTACAAGAAGGGGAATCCAAAAAGCATCTCCAAATATCCAGGAGACTAATTTCTGGAGTCAGGGTATTCCTGAGTCAAAAGCAGAGGGGGCAACGATGCAAAAGAGGGGACAAGAAGCCCGACGACTATCAACTTTGTCCTACTTTGGTCAGATCCAAGAATAACTCCAGCTTGAGGTTCTCTGAAAGGAAGATGAGATTTTCCTTTCACTCATTTCTGGAAACACATCAAAGGCACTCACTTGCTCACTTCTTCATGGGCAAGTATGGTGTATAGTTGGGTTGTGAAAGAAGGATCATATCCAACAGAAGATTTTGCCACATACTGTAGCTTGAGGTCTGTGTGGCACAAGAGGATGTCCTAAGGAAATTCAGGCCTACAGGAGAAAATCAAACAAGTTCATAACCCAGCCTCTTTAGTGGTGTGTCAAAGGAGCCATGACATGGTGCTCTGCTTCCCAAATCTACCTCAGTGTTTCTGACAGCCGCAATTTTCCCTGCCAATAGCAGGGTGTTGGAACTAGATAGTCTTTAAAATACCTTCCGACCCAAACCAGTCTGTGATTCTGTAATAGTCTTTGTTTTCTAGTAGTAATAGCAGTAATAGCAGTAAAGGAGATCTTACAGTTTGATTGGTAGCAAAGATAAATGATTCTGGATGACGCAAGTGACTGCAATCAAGCTGGGATCACTTACAGTTTTGTATAACTGATAACAGGACCCCTTTAAAATCAAACTTCTCATGTTACACTTCATTTTGGTACAGAATAGGACTAGATAATGGGGAGAAGGAAATATTTTGCCTGCGCAAAAGTATGTCTTCCCATTCTGTAATTTTCCCCCTTGGAAAACATCTGACAAGAAGCATCCTGGGAATGACTTCCCCAGGCTGCTGCACTACCTCCAGGACTTGATAATTCTCTCTTAGCAAGAGAGATGATGGTCATAACACTGTAGCATTTTGGAGTCTTCTTTGACTAACCAAGTGGCTCAAGGCCGCTAGCTCTCTCTTTGCATTCCTGTTGAGAGTAGTTAAGTGAGTTTTATTAACAAATGGGAGGTGATTTTCTGCCACATCCCGTCTGGGTATGAGTCGCACCCAGCCAGAATCACAAAGGCTTTGTTCCTAAGAATGGAGCGTGCATATCCTGGCAAACGGTTTTGTCCTGGGTGTCCCACTTATTCATAAAGCCTGTTCTCAGTGTGCTTGTGAAGGGATGAAGTAGGAAAAATTGGAGCCTCCTGACTCAAAACTCAAGATGATGCCTTGCAATAGGAGACCCCTTAGGTGTAGTGTCTCTCTGCAAAGCTGCAGTTTTCCTTGTTGTTTTCTTGTACAAAGCAATGGGGGTAAACCAAACTATTAGGATTCACCCAAACCCACATGGATTATGCATTATTTCCCCTTTGCCTTTATCATTCCTTTTGAAAATGAAAGGAAAAGGGAATTTCTCTTAGGCTCAGTTGAAAAGTTTCATTTTCTGTTAAGCATAAGAATTCTTTTCATCTTTGGGGATCCTTGGGCTCAAAACAGATACAATTTGAGTAACAGAAAACACCATTTCCTTTTCAAGACACTTCTTATTTCTAAAATGCCAAAATGGGATATTGTCTCTCTCATTTTCTCTTGTTTCCAGATTAACTCTTTGAGGGAGCCCGAACAAATTTGTGAAAAGCTTCCTGTGCCTTGGAATTACTTTTTCAGCAAACAAGAAACTGACCTCTAACATTATACCCTGCTATAGTTGGCAAGATTTCTTTCAGGCTTCGCCTAAGCTTTTATTAGCAAGGACTGAAGAGCTCAGCTTCTGAACAATATAGACTTTCAGGCCACACTATGGTTTGGCAATGTATGCTGTATACAGAACCCTAATGGGTGGGCTGTTGGCATATTATAGCACAGATTGATATACGTATTAACAATATCACATATACAGGAAGAAAGATGCCCCAATCCCCCACCAAGATCCCATCTTTAAAGCACTTAATGATTTGGACCATTAGCACTTTAAATATGGTACAGATTATCACCTCTGATTTAGACAGAAGAATGAAATGGTATTGATTCAGGATTATGGCCAGGTAAATAGGCCATCAGGCTGTTTGCTTTGTGCTTGATGTTTAGTAAATGAACTAATTTACAGACAGGATTAGTGTGAGCTGTAGAACAGGGGTCAGGAATAGAAAGCAGCACCCTGAACCAGAGGCTGCATTAAAAAAAATATAGGTACCCTAAGTGAAAGACAAGATGTAAATCAGTCTCAACTGTAGTGCGGTGAGAAAAAGGACTTCTCTCAAGAGCTTTTCTGTCTGAGCTTCTGTTGCTTTGCACTGAATTCTCGTGAGCATAAACACGCACCCTCATGCTGCCAGTTTGAGATGGGATAGATGGAGAGAAGGTGCAGGTACAGAGCTATGATGTGTTTCCCCTCTGTGCCCATAAATTAACCCCAAACATCCCCAGTGTGCATGTTTCACTCATCTACAACACCAACTCCAACAGCTTTCTCCCTGGGGTGCCCTCTTGCCATTTGGCATTTGGGGTAGTCACGATGTTTCTCTCCCGCCAACCAAAACCTAGCAATTTGTTTGATGTCTACTTGGGGAGCTGAGGAGAATGTTTTGAATGTCTGCATCTCAGTGTAAAAAAAAAGGGAGCTTGACACATAATTATACACAAAACACAGTTAAATGATTTATGGATTCTCTGCCTTTCTCCCACCCTCTTACAGTCAGTACCACCCTCAGGAAAGGGAAACCTATAAGTAGACCTTGTCAAGGTAGGAGACAGTGGTCTCTGGGGGCTTAACAATCAGTCTGAGCCTCAGCAGATACATTTCCACCTCATTTGTGTGACTTTATGTAAAATCTTCCTCTGCTGATCTTGGCTTTCCTTTTCCCATCTCACCTGTTTCCTGCTGAGTAAACATTATAGGACAAGGACCATCTCTTCAGTCACAGGTCCACAGTGCTAGCACAAAGCAGCCTTGATCTCAAAAGAGGTAGAAAGATGCTAATATACTGCCAGTAAGGAAAGAAAAGGCTCAGCATCCCCCTCTTCTTGTGTGAAGCTGAGAAAGGAGTAAGTTGATGCCCTTAAGAGGCTTGAAAAACAAATCACTTCTGTGTTTGCTAAGAGCTGAGCTTCACACACTACAAAATAGGCAGGTGAATGTGAGAACCTGCTGAGCTAATGAGGATCCAAGGTAGGAAGCAAAAAAGGTGCTAGTGAAACCTTCCCAGGAAAGCCAGACTAAGTCAACCGGTTAGTAAACTCTATTAAGCAAAGAAATGTCAGCAAAGGATGATTTCTTGAGGAAAAGTTCCCCTTTCCTCCATCTCACAGCCCAGCATCATGCAGATGTCATAGAGGGGAATCAGGCTTTTCCAAGTGTTTTCCAGCTTCATTGCAACATCTGCCCCGGGCAGAGAGTACCCAGACAATTTGATCCAATTTGTTATCAAAATGAATCAGACTCTTTAGTCTTCCAAGTTCCAGGGTGAAAAATCTTTAAGTGCAATACCAGAGCAAGGATGGCTCCAAGGCACCCAGGTTAGGATGAATGTGCTTTAAAAGCATCTGTTAAATCCGTATCTTTTTTTCAGTCATAAAAATTACTTCACACACTGTCTGCAATCCACATTTATAGGGCTTCAATACTTGGGTGGATGGAAAGAAGGAAGCCTGGAGCCTGTAGAAGTGAAGCTAGCGCACATTTTGCAGTAATCAGTTAATTTGATGGTCTTTTCAGACTCTTCCCTACAGGGTGATGCCTATGCAACATTGGCCATCTGGTTTTCAAAGCATCACCCATCCCCTGCTTCCTCACAAAACATAGGCAAGGACTCCAATTAGTTATTCCATGATTCTATGGCTCCTGAGAGGATTTGCTTCTGGTGCACTGGCCACAGAAGGATTACCAAATGCACACTTGAATGATGGGCTGCCTCCCTTTAGCTTTCTGTCTGGCTCTGCTTGCTTTGTGGTGGCTGAGGACTCCCAGGAACCAGGGGAAACCCAGCAGCTCTGCACTCAAGCTGGGCACATGGAGGGGAGCTGGGATGTTCTGGTGAGGTGGAGCTGTAACCCTTCAGGGATGAATGTGGCACATTCAGCCTTCTGGGAGATGGGAGGAAGTGAAACAACCAGACTGGCTAGGAGGTCTGACACAGCTCATTGCAGACTAGATGGCTTTTGGAGGTCCCTTCTAACCCAAACTATTCCATGATTCTATGACCCCCAGCTCTCTCAGAAGGCCTGTTCTTCAGCAAGCAAGCATTTTACTGCCTGTCACCCACAGAGGCTCAATGAAGAGCCATTCTTTCCTCTTCCAAATATTTTAGTGTCATCTGTTCCTGGTTCCCAATCCTACAAAAAAACACCCCAAAATGCTTAAGGACTCTTTTCATCTTTCTTTACTGTTATCACTATTTTTCCTATTCCCTCTTGTCATGCAAAACCAAACCTAAACAAATAAACCCCATCTTAATTATACCCAAGCATATGAACAGCACAAAGGAGCCATTAACATAATCAGCAAAAGTACTAATTCCAACATTCTTTCTTAGGGCCCTTTGTGGTGTGTGATGCTGGAACAGCCGCTGTGGAGCAAGTGCTGGGGAGTGGAGCTGCTCTCTCCAAGCTATCTCTCCTTCCATATCCCACTGTCCTCTGCACTCCTTGGTCACCCCACCCTCCAGGGCATCCCAGGGTAGCCTCAGCTTCCAAGGCCTCATCCTTTTCCTGATTCTCCATGTGCTGCCTCTGCACCCTCGCCCAATGCAGATGCAGAATGCGCAGGGTGGAACAGGCATCTCCTGCCAGTTGGCGGGTGGAGGGAGCAGACTGGATGCGGATGGGGTTGAACTGTTGCCATTGGAGATGGCAACAGATGCTTCCTGGTGAAGGCTGCACTGGCTAATTCAGGGCTTTGTGGTTTGAGACAGAATCCCAATTATTTCCAATTAGGGGATTGTAGTGACAGCTGCTCTGAACAGGGCCTGCTCTCACAGCTGAGAAACCTCTACTTTCAGCTGCATTCAGATACCTGCATTGCTAGCATGAGGCATTCAGCCTTTTGGGGTTTATAACCTCTTTTTCTTCCACCTCTTACTATACAATTCTTCTTCTCTCGCACATACCGCTTCTCTTGAGGAATTTGGCAATGGAATCATCCTTATCTCTCCCTTACCAAAATCCATTCCTTTCCTCCTTGCTGTATGCAGGATTTAATTGTCCTGTTGTGCTGTCCAGCTTCCCCTCTTCCCAATTCTCCCATTATTCCTGTCTGCTGTGTAATGTATGGGCCCTGTCAGGCAGTTTTGGCCTGACCCAGCCAGCCAAAATCAGAGGAAAAACTGATTCTATTTTGCCTGGGGAGAATTCATCACAGAAAGTGTCTCATTTAGGGAAATTAAGGATGAAGGAAAAGGGAGAGCTAGAAATTTATTCTGGTTTACTGTTAAAAATATATCTATCTAGTGCTGGCTGAGAGGCTGATATTTTCCCTTCACTTTTCTCTTGTCTCTTGTCCAACCATATCACACAGTTCAGACGCACAATTCAGGAGAAAGGGGCATAGGGACCTTTGCTGGCTTGAAAATGCTGTCTGTGGTTGGGGAGTGAACAGGACAAGTCGTTGAACAACAAGACACATTTTGATCTGTTCTGTCTCATAGCTACTCCTCAGAGGCAAATCTAATCCTCAAAATACAAACTAAGACAAATCCTTTGGAAGGAGAAAGGGGAGTTTGTGGGTGCTGGCTTTATTTATGATTCAGCTAAACCCTTGTTTGTTTGGATACTGAGTCTGTTGAATCAAAGCAGGGCTGAGCAAACCGCGAAGTGCGTAGTGCTGAGACTTGGAGAGTCTCTCCCAGAGGTTCAGAGCCTCCCTAAGCAAAGAAACAGAGATCTTTCCTGATCTCTCTCTTCTATCCCCTTGCCCAAGATGCAATAGAAAGTTCATGATTTCCTTGAGGGGTACTTCCAGAAGGTGCTCTCTCTTACAGGTGGAGGTACCATTTAGCCAGACCAAATCCACCACAGGTTTGCAGTGTGAGCAGCAAGCAGCTTTAGGGCAATTTGCAATCAGAATTGCTTTCTCAGCAAACCCACAACTGGATGGAGCCCAGGACCTCTCTCAAGGAACTGCTGTTCTCTAAGTGTGATTGCACTCAGGGGGGCAGCATGGGGATGCTGGGGATGCTACCTATGCCGAGAAGAGGATACCAAAGGGAAGCCATGTCCTACATTAGTATAGATGATGGAAGCAGCCATTCTGAGTTGGACATTAGCCTCTGCTGTACCAAGGAGAGACAACTTCAAAACCAGTGATGGCGTCAAATCCACTGACATCAACAAGAATTATGACAGCAGGTTTTGGCCTATAGTGTTTTCCTTGGTCCCCACACAGCCATCGTCTTCATCATGATTTCCATTTCACATAGGATCCAAGAGGGAAGTTTTTTAGTCTGGGAGATTTTTCACTGTGTTACAAAGCATGGAAACGGGGCATTTGGATGGCAGTGTTGTCTATTAATCCATGTGGAGCACTTAGATGCTACAGAAGATAAGTGCCTTGTAAATACAGATAAATAGATTAGATTAGACCTTGACAGTGGTTCATACAAAAGGCATTTCTATGTGCAAAAATAATAACATTGCAGAAAAATAGCTATTATTTGAAACCTTGGGCTACAGCTCCCATAATTGATATTGTTGGGTGAAGCTAATGGAGAAGAGCTGCTGTGACTGCCCTTTTGTGACTGACTAATTCTTCCAGCAACCAAAGCCACATTATCCAACTCCCATTTAGGCCTCAATGTGAGTGGCCACATTTTTCTAAGGAGCACAGCTCAGTGAGTACCAAATCCTTTCAAAACTCTTCTTGTGAGTGCTGTAATGGTAGGTACAAAAGAAGGAGAGTGCTTTCCTCTCTTTTACATCCTGACTACATCGAAATCTGGATCAGAGCATGGCTCAGCAAGCAGCCCAGAGAACCAGCTGAGGATGTGGACTTAGAGATGTCCTCAGTGGAGTGATCTTCCTCCACAGTGGGAGGAGAAGGCTGTGGGGCTCCTGTTCTTATCAGCCTAAACAGGGCTGATCACAACTTAAATTTAACTAAGTGGCACCTATTCCAGCCCTTGTAGGTACAAGATCCCAGCACATGTGAGGTTTCTCCAGTGATGTAGGTTCGCATCTTTCTAAGCTCTGGTCTAGTGCAAATGGAGGCAGGCCCTGAATCTTCATTTATCCACACAAAAAAGAAAAGATAGAAAAGCAGAAAATAAACACCAGAGTGATCTAAGAAATCCTGAAATAAACAGCAGTTTTGTTCCTCAAGCAAGTTACAATTAAGTAACAGCATTACTCCCTCAGCACCACTTGCTCCTGTTGCATTAGGTACAAACCCCAAGCATTTGAAAGCAAGGAGATAAATAATTAAGAACACCATACATCTTTTATTGCTTTCACAAAACATACAAGGGGTGAAATCCTGACCCATCTGAGCACAGTGACAAAGTTCTTCTTGACTTTGGATGAATTTAGATTCTAAGCAAGTTGTTTGGTCAAATACAATGAAACATGTCAAAAAACATCTAAACAACCTTAATTCTGACTTTTCTATGACCACTCCTAGAATTTAAACAGAAAACAAATCCTTTCCAAACAAAGTGAAACACCTCCAAAATGAATATTGATTTGAAGACAGTATTATGGACTTTTTTCTTTCGCATATAAAACTGGGGGCATATTGCAAATGCAGTATAAGCTGTTAGTAATGGGACTTGGAAATAGTTCAAGTAACTAATTATATTTACCACTTAAGAATATTCCTTCAAAGAAAATGTTTATACACCAAATTCAATGAAATAGAAAATTTCACCTAAAAGAGGAGAAACGAAAAAGAAAACAAGCCACATGTTAAACTGCTTTGCTGAAAGAGAAAGTGCACTTCCTTGTACTCACCTAAAAAATACAGATTAAACATGTGGGCAGTATAGGGTTTCAGGAGTCCTTAATCATTCATTTCCTTGTTTTTAAGTATGAGGGTTTTGCAAATGATGTGATAAGTAAGTACATTGTTGTCACTTAGCAACCTTAACTCGTTTCTGAAGTGAGTTGTTTGTTTCTATAATAAATGAGACACTCAGATACCATGGTGATGAGCACGGGAGACCTTGTGTGGTTAGGCAGAGTGCTCTCTTGATAAATATGATATTGCTTAGAGGTATAAGGCCCTCACAACTGAGAGTTAGCTCTTCGCTCTTGTCCACAGCATAGAAACATGGTCACTGGCTGTGGTTTTGCTGCCTTATGAGGAGCACATGGAAGCTGTTCTGAGGATAAGACTCACTGCTTTCCTGGCAGAAAACCTGGAGTTTTGGCTGGAGGTCACCTTAATAATATCCAAGACCTACCTGTCCCAGTGTGTCCTTGATGGGTTTGTAGCCAGCTCCCAAATGCTTCATTGCTATCACCAGCCTTCAGTGTGAGCCTTTATCTTTGCATCCAGCTCCACACCCCAAAACCACTGTCTTTTCATCTCCAGGCAGTCCTGCTGGAGCTGCACTGTGCGTTCTCTTGTCCCCTAATTACTCCTTTATTCACTTCTTCTGATGTGACACAGTTATAAAGCCAGCTTAACCAGGTGGTAGAAGATTGTTGGCCTCTGGGAAGCCAGCTGTGATAAAGAACCTTCAGTATGGTTCCTGCAGATGGGAACTGATGCCAAACCTTGAGGGCTGTGTCTGGGGAAAAGAAGGGAAAAGACAAATAGTATTGCTGAGATAGAGCTCCCTCCAATCTAAGCTTCTGGTCTGTGGGAGTAGATTAAAGTGCAAGGGTTAATAACAAATGTAAAAATAGATTCTAGACATCTCTGATCCTTGCTGAAACTGCATTTACTGTACAGGACTTCAGTAAATCCCTGGACATATTTGATCCTGCTTGAGCTACAGCTGATTTTCCCAATGTCCCTCTTTCTTCCCTCCTTTTTTGTGTTTCCTGACTTTACACACAACATATTTGCATTGCTGTTGCTGCTGCTTGAGTTCAAATTAATCTTTTAAGGAAGGATGAGCCACATGAACTTTTTTTTGGTTTTAGAAATCACATCCATATTCATAATCCACTAAGCATGTTTGATAAATCAGAATTCATTGTGAAACATACTAACCCTTTGCATTGCTTCAGTTTTTATCTTGTGGAAGAAGCAATCATCTATGCAATGCATTTGAAGGGGTTGGGCTGGGCTGCCTTGGGTGTCTCATTGAGTCAGCTTCCTTGTTTGTACAATTCAGCTTGTGCTGCTGAGACTAAGCTATCATCTAAAAACATAATTAAGTCTTCAGCACTTCAGTAGCAAGAGGTATCTTCACAGTGTGAACCAAACACCACCTTCTCAGGGATGCTGGCCTGAGTCTGCAACTTGTCTGCAAGAGCAGCTCTAAGCTTTCCCCTCATTCCAGCAGTGCAACCACACTGAAAACTCAAGATCTTATTCTAGCAAGTCGGCAACGGTAAGTAATTCACCTGCAGTCAAAGAATAAACAGGGAGATGACTGCTTATAGAGATCAGTACTGTCCATTATTAGGCAGTGATTTGTTTAATCTAGGTACAGTTTGTGGCCAGTCATAGATTCCTAGAATGGTTTGGGTTGGAAAGGACCTTAAAACTCATCCAGTTCCAATGCTCTGCCACACAGACACCTCCCAGTAGACCAGGTTGCTTCAAGTCCCATTCAGCCTGGCCTTGAGCACTGCCAGGGATGGGGCATAAGTTGGTCTTTCTGCCCCTTCCCCATTTGCGTATGAGTGCACATGTTTGGGTGCTTTTTAACTATTTGCAATATGGGATATTTGGCAGCGCATAAAGGAATGCAAGTTTAGCTACGTCACATTTTTTTTTCCACATCAGGATTCCGTGAATCCTGACCTTCTTCTTCACTTGAGTCCAGATCCTGCAGTCTATTCTGTTTCTCTTGCTGCCTGTTCCAAAGTTGCCTCTTCTTCCTCACCACCACTTGGCGGTGTGACTGAGACTAGAGACAAGGAGCCTGCAATGGGGAATGGACAGTGACAAAGTGAAGAGCTCAGGACCACAGAGCACCTCATGGGGACGGTGCAAAGATGGCCAGCCCCAGTCCATACACTGGAGAGTTGCTCTGCTTTTCCCACAGCCCCAAGATTTGGGCACCCATCATTTCCCAAAGAAATAGAGCTGTTATTTGCTGAAGCAGATTCTGAGCCTGCCACACTTAATAATTCAGTGGTGAACTTTAGAGCTGAGCGCAGGTTGAAAAATAACTTGCTTTAGTAAGTACAAAATCTCCATTTCTGCTGCCTTTGCTTCTCCCTCCTCCTGTCACCCGTGGCCCCGGCAGCCCCCTGCAATCCAAACACTCACCGTTATTATGCTGTGGAGCGAAAAGGAAAGATGGGAAGGGGGGAACTTCATTTCCTCTCTCTGGGATGTTTATTGTTTCTTCTGCTCTCAGCGGTCCCAAGGTCTCTGTCGTTTTACTTGGTGTTTTATAATGGGAATCAGTTCTTATAGGCACCAGTGAGTTCATCTGCAGAGTCACACGGAGCCTGGAGATTTGAATTTATACCTCCCTGATGCCGCTGTAATTGGGACTCTCAGGAGAGGAAACCCTGAAAAGTGACACAAATAAACCTTGCCAGACCCCTTTCAAGACCTGAAGCAGCAGTAACCCCAGGAGGATTCCCTTGATCAAATTACCCTTAAACAAATGCTTAGGCAGTAAGTAAGGCTGTAACTGCTGAAGGTCAACAAGGTGTGTATAGAACATGTTTACCAGGTTTATTTCCCATCTCCTGCTCCCATTCAAAGGCCGTGAGTTGCAACAGTGGCAAAATGGAACTGGAAGAATGCTGCAAACCTAATTAAATCTCATGAATCCTATGGCTAGGGATACATTTATTTAGGTCTTTGGTACCTGTGTAGCTATTCAGGCATAATTAAACCAGCACTGTTTCACTGAATATAAATAAATAATAGAAAGCACACACATTATCTCTCCTGTGAACTGAAATTTGGCAATGTCTGTGACATTTGTTTGGGGACTTGATGACAACATTGTAAAGCTGTCTGCATCTCAGTGGAAAAGAGGAGGTTAAGGAAGACTGATAGACAGGCAGACAGATACGGATATACAGATAGATCCAGACATATACGAATTATTTAGTTTGCTGCATTTCTCCCACCCTTCTGCAGTCAGTACCTTTTTTATGCTGGGGGAACTGCACTGCTACAGTCAAATCTCGACAGCCAAAACAACAACGAGCTTCAAATTCAGCCTGTGCCTCAGGTAATATTATTTGCTGTTTCCCTCGTGATTCGAACCTGGGTGGCTCTGGGTCAGCCCCTTAACTGCTTACTCCTGGGTCTTTTATTTCTTTTTCTTTTTCAGATTGCAAGCTTTCTAGGGAAATAACCTGTTGTATAAATGCATGTTATTTCCATGTAGGAGAAAAAATAATTAATACTGATGTAGGTGTCATTTAAACAGCTGGGAGGGAACGCATTTCAGGTGTTGTGCTGCTTTAACTGCTGGTTTAAAGGAGAAAAGGCCCCATAAGTGACTCACAAGGTGGGCTGGTGTGAAAATTCTGTACTGACTTTGTGCAATACACAAAAAAGTCCTTATCAAAATGGCAAGACAGAAATTACAGATGTAGTCAAAAAGTCATGGGATGAAATGCCCAGGCTGGAATATAAAGGAAGTTCAACCTTGAGGACCAGAAGAGCTCATTAGGGTTCATATTCTGAATTTCCTGCCAGAGGCTGCTGGGTTTGAAACAACTTATTTGTTGGTTAGCACAGAGCTTTGTTTTGAGGCCAGTGGTTCATAGGTGCTGTATAGAGGCTTGATGGGACCCAGGAACTTCAGCAACATTTTCTTAGCATGGTGTCAAGGGATTCCTTCAACCCTTACTCATTGTTTGTCACTTAGTCATAAATTAAATGTTGCATTACTGGATCTATCCCTGTTGACAACTCACCTCTTGGGGTTTTGCTGCAATACAGGCCATGTCCTGGCTCTGAATCTCCCTGGTCACATTCTGATCATGTTCTTGCTAGTGAGCCTAGCTTTTCCATGCAGCCAGTGGAACAACTTGTGCCAAGAGGTTGTCAGTCCCAGGAGCAGAGCACAGCTAGCAAAGGTCCTGTTCGGGACTTGACTGCTGAATATGAACTCCTACAAACACAGGCTAAGAATATGAACTCCTTTGTTCATATTCTAGGAAACAGGAAGCCTAGAGATCTTTTTTTGAATGCTGGCCCTACATTGCAGAGGATGGGAGTGAAATCAAGCCCTCCTTCAGACCATGTGCATCAGCTCAAGGAGATGCCCAAAGACACATTTTGAGCAGAGCCCAAATGGCTGCAGCTATGCTACCATTTAATACACAGTCTGCCCAGTAGCTCATCAGGTCCTGCACGTCCCAACAGGCCTAAGTTTTCCCCATACCCCAGTTATTCAATGCACCAGGTCGTTCTGTGCTGGTGACAAAAACTGCAACCACAGAAGAGGCCTTCTGTGTGTTTCACTCGTCTCACAATCACCAGAAGATGATTTAATTGCACGAGAAAATGTTCTCTTTAATCTCTTAGAATTAGTCATCTCTTCCTCAGTCATCTCTCTATATTTTTGGTTAGAGAGACTGAAAATCTTAATATATCAGTGACATTTATAGCACATGTTAATATTATAAAACGTCAGCGCTCTATTTGCAGAAATGAATACTGATGTGATGGGAGTGTTTTATTATGTCAATGACTTTTATTATAAATATGATAAAACTGTGTCATCTTCCTTTTTTTTCCCCAAATAAAAAATAAACCCACCTAATCATTTATCTCAAGGTTACTGCTCAGATACCTACTTAATTTATTCAATTGTGCTGTTAGGAAAAAGTACACCTTGCAATGGATTTTCACATTGTGTGGTCATTTGATGGATGTTATCATTTACCTGCATGTTTGCTTAGGATTAGAGCATGACAATGAATACTGACACAGTGGTTTCCTATGGACACAAAGCCAGGAGGTGAAACCTAGCTTAAGTGAATAATTAATCATTACCAGGGAGTGAAAGATGGTTTGATATTATGGATCTCCATTGCTCTCTTCAGCATGGCTATTGAAGCTGCCATGCCTCAATCCTACTAGCTCTGTCTGTAGATGATGCTCCCCTGACCCTCAGGTTAATTGCCAGACCTGCAGAGTTGTAGAGGCTCTGGATGGTATCTTGAATGAACCCATTGTGCTGGAATACCATCCTACTAATTAATCCTTATTACTACAGCTAGT
The DNA here is from genome assembly GCA_024733675.1 of Psilopsiagon aymara. NCBI lineage: Eukaryota > Metazoa > Chordata > Aves > Psittaciformes > Psittacidae > Psilopsiagon > Psilopsiagon aymara. Next base: position 76,573 of record JANRGW010042118.1, read on the forward strand.
ATTTGCTGTTGTGAATGAGCTATACTGATCACAGCAGGTAGCTGCACTTCCAACACCAATAAGAAGGTGGCAGCTTCACCAAAAAAAATCATTGGTTCATTATAAGGATAATGATATTTTATGCAAAAACATTAGTAAATAATGAGTGTTTGTATAAATTTCTGCTCTCTCTGTTGAGATTTCCTTACTCTTTTTTTAAAATTGCAGTCCCAGAAGAATCATCTTTACAAGAAATCTAACATTAACATATTTAAAAGACAGAATGAGAAACCTTGATTTGATTCATACAAAGTACCGTGATTCCAAAGATTGGGATTTTTCAGAATACCAAGAAACATCATGAACATACCTCCAAAGCTGAAGGCAGGCACCACAATGAATCAGCACATTCTTGGTTCTTGAGTTAACACATAGCAGAATGAGGGATCTATTCCCGTGAGGAGAAAGCACAGGGAGGACAGAGACTGAAGCGTCAAGACCATGCTGTTGTTATGCATAGTTGTGTGCAAGTCTTGAGGATTTTAGGAGGGTTATTTTAACTTTTGATTTTTTTCTTCTCCTCCCCTTCCCCTTCTGTCTCTGTGCTACCATCACTGCAAGGGGAAACCCAGGATTCCAATCCTCCTAAGGAAGACATCTGTTTTGGCTATCACCTTAGAGGATGTCAGGAGTGGGCTGTCAAAGATGACTGTCATACAGTAAGTAAGGGTGAAATTTAATAAGTGGGTGTATTTAATGGTAGGAATCTGCTATAGAGAGACACCCAGACTGTGATTTCAGGAGACCTCTGTAACACTGCTGAGACCCAGCAGAGTCATTGCACGCATGAGAAGAGCTGCAAGAGGTGTCTGCAGGGAGCATAAAGGGGCTGTTGAAAATGAAAGAAGAACCAAGGAGCCAGAGTGACAGGAGCCTCTTCAGATGCCACCAAACCAGAGCAGCACAGGGCAGGGAAACTCCCTCAGCTGCTGCTTGAATGAGAAGTATCATTAAGCTGACTACTCTTGAGTGCACAGTGATTTGATGCTTTGGGGGAAGAGAAATAACTTTCTGCTGGTCTCCTGTTTGGAGATCACCTGAAGGGGAAGACGTGAAGTGACCATTCCTGAGGGTACTGTTGATGGTATGCAGTAGGCTGCACCTTGGCTCTGCCAGGACCTTGCCCCCTCTATGCAGGAGGAGTGCTGCTGAAGTGATGGGTTATTAGTCTGTCTCAGCAGTGCATTTATGATAGTTCCCCAAGGAGTCCAGTCTGAAGTAGCATAGACACACAGGCATAGAAGGCTTCCCCCTCCCAGAAGTGAGCTACAACAGCACTTTAGCTGGAGACAGAGCAGCTCTTTAAAAGAAAATGCTGCAGCTTCTCTTTTAAATGTTCCACTGGGCTCTTGAGGGGTTTGCTGTCCTCCACAAGGCTCTGAATGCTAAAGGATGCAGTAATGAGCCCTACTAATTCACAGCACTGCCCAGCTGTACAAGCAGCAAGTGAGTGCAAAGGGTCCTCTGGTTGCAAAGCAGGATGTGGAAATCAGCTCATTTCAGTTTTCTTTACTCTCTTTCCCTGTTCTTAAGCCTCAAAAGGGGAGAGGAGATACATACCTTCATAGGTACACACAATAAGGCTTATTCAGATGATCTCCTAATTAGACCTACAGAAAAGCCTGATCTCCTTCCATTTATGCTGCTCTCAAACAAGCTGCTCCTGGTATCATATTAGTATGAATGAACCACTCTCACTATAGAACTTCATAGGCGTCTCATAATTGGAATTTAGCATATTTCTAAAGCTAGGTCTATAGAAACACCCTTCTGTACAGCATCCTGTTACACTCAGGAGTTTAAAGACACATAGGAGATAAGACTAGAGTAAAGTCTCTTGAGGCATAGGAAGATTTTTAAGTCCCCAGAGACCACTGTCACTTGAGCTCTTTAGATGTGATTGCAGATGTGCTGCTGTTCTTGGACCCTGGCAAAAAAAAATGGCATTAATGCAAAAGGGTGGGAGAAAGGAAGAGAATCTATAAATAATATTTGTATATCTGTATCAATAAGTCTATCTGCATCTATATTCCTATCTATAAGTGCATTTCTCTGCAACCCTCCTCTTGACATGTGTCTGCCATCTGTCCTTCAGCAGCAGTGGAGCACCCACCCCTCCTCCTTGTCCAGCCTGTCCTGATGCTCAGTGTTGGGTGAATGCCAGTTGTGTCCTGACCTGGGCTGTATTTTGTTTGCATTTCTTCAGCAAGGGAACTTTTATAACTTCCACTTCTAATCTCATGCTTCAGGAGCTGGTTGTTGGGAGAGAGATCACGTAAGGAAAGAAACTCCCTTATGTATGTGCTGGGATTTCGAAACACAGCATGGGTGCTGCACTAGAGAGCAAATCTGACTGGAGGTCACCCAGGAGATGCCTTTATTGAGTTCCAGAGAGAAAAGTATGGCTTGATGGTGCATACAATAACAGCAAGCCAGTGGACCCTGAAGTAGAAGAGTGTCTTCAAGCTGGTGATAACCCTGGAATATATAAAAGACTGAGACTGAATGGCTAAGAGGGGTAAAGGTACAGCAACGGGCAGCTCATGGAGGCAGGAGCATGGGCTAAAGGTGAAGGGGAGATGACAACAGGGAAGGAACCATTGTAATGACAGAAAAGAGAATTAGGAGATTCAATGAAGAATCAGAGGAAATACCTGAAAGGTCTTAATGCAAAGGTGAAACTGCCAAATCCATGATGTTGCTGGTAAACATGCTGCTGGCAAAGGGAAGGAGCGAGGCATCTCAGAGACTGAGAGAAGGACTGGAACTGAGGATTTTGAAGAAAGAAAAGCTGCAGAGAGATGCTAGAGGAAACCAGAAGCACTGCCCTGAGGAATAGGATGAAGGATAAAGCAGAGAGATTGATTTATGGAGAGAGGAGGGCCTGAGAGAAGAGGACATCCAAGGGGAAACACTGGCAAGAAGAATTCATTTGAGGGAGAGCTAATGCCATGGACAGGGACTGCCTGCCAGATCTTGGCACTCTTTTCATCTGAGTTTGTCACTTTGCTATTATTTCACCTCCATCTACCCTTTGTGTATCCACCTTGCTGAGTTTCTTAAGGATGATTCACTAAAAGGAAAAAAAGGCAAAAGAAAAGCAATAGCCACCTATTTCTTATTTACTATAAAACAGCAAGCTGTGTTTTCTATTCGGGCTAGAAAATGCCTTTCAGAGCTCAGCTGGCATTGAATCTGTTTGTTCTTTCTCAGGACTCCTGCTCTCCCTGCTCCTGGTTTTCACAGTTGCTCCTAAGAGGAGGGCAAAGCCAATAACGGCCAGGATGGAGGTGAACTTTGAAACCCTCAATATTGGAGCAGGTTCAGAAGGAAACAAATGGAGGCTGCTCAGGCGTAATATACGAAATGGCTGGAGACAGATGGGCATTTGGAGCTGAAACAAGAACAGGAAGACCATGAACTCTGAGGCAGCAGGAGGATTTTCTGCTAGTTCCAAGAAGCCACCAGTGCTGTCTGGGGTATAAAGAGGGGTGCTAACAACATCCCCACATGTGGGATGGAGCCCAGGTAACAGTGGCCTTTCCCTTCATGGAGATGTGACCTCGGCACTGTGGTAACAGTGGGTGGCAATTAATGATGACAGCTTTATAAGCATATCTGTAGCACTGAGGCTTAGTTCCTGAACAGCTCCAAATGGGACTTTTAAATGCTATTAAACCAGCTGGGCAGTATTTTCTGTTCCATAAGATCAGCAGTGGCAAGCTCTATGCCAATATTCATTGCGCAGATGGAAGTACGTGTGGACTCGCACATGTATGCATAAAACCTGGGAGAGTTGCAGTATACTAAAAGCCTTCCCTGCTTTCTCAGGCTACTTTCTGATCTCAGGTCTGATCAGAGGAGGAAGGGAGCTAGAAACACAATGTTCTTTGAAAAGAGGAGCCTATCTCCTGCTTGTCCATAGAGATGCAGACACTGAGGCAGAAGAAGACAGATGTTATACTCTTAGCTGTTTCCCTACTCCTGGAAGAACATTTTTTTCCTGAGCTCATAATCTCAGCACTCATGGATGATGTTTTCCGCTGGAATAAAGAGTTTCTGATTACTCCAGCAAGAGGCCAACAAATAAGCAGGGCCTTACAGCAGGTTGTAGTGGGAGAAAACAGGCTTAGATGAGGGGATATGAGGAGAGGTGTATCAAGAAAGCAGCTACAAGAAGCACAAAGATGTCAAATTTGATGCTAGAGTACACCACTTTGAAACGGAAAATGAGTAAAGTAGCCTCATGTTTCACCTGGAAAAATGCAATTTGAGAAAGGATATGTCTGGAGAAATCCAAGGAATGTGATTTGCCTCCTGGGAGGTGTTTCATGAACCAAGAATCTTTGCTATCCCATCCACCTACCTACATCCTGCACTCAGTTCTGGGAGTCACCCATCACTTTGCCAGGCTAAACCACACTCTCTTCTGGCAAAAGACTCACTACTCCATCTTATCCTGGTCTTGCCTCTGCCTGCCTTGTAGCACTAGTCTCTGCAGAGCAGCCAGGCCACCAGTATCTCTTTCACTTTGGGTTTGCACAGCCTTTTCCTTGGGATCCAGGGGACTTGTTTGTATTAATGTAATCGGCAAACACATTGTTCAAATATTAGCAGTGGCAGCAAAACCATTGTGTGGGACCAGTCAAGGCAAGCGGTCCCTTCACTCGCAACAGTTAAAACCTGGGCGCTGCTGCCAGGCATGTTAGGCATTGAATATGATCCAGAAAAGCCATCCAGCTCTGAAGCTGGCTCAGTGTCAGTCAGTATTAATTTGACAGGGGATAAAGCTACTTATAAAGGCCTCTTTCTGCAACCAAAAGCAAGTAATGAAACATTTGGCCTCACGTTCAGTTGCCTCTGGTGCAGGGAGTGAATTAAGTGATCCCGGTGCAGGAGCTGGATTGAAGGAGTTGTGCAGAAGGAGCTTTCCTGTGTCTGCACACCAGCTCTATTGCATCCTTCCTCTGCACAAATTCCAGCCACGTTGTCCCAAGAAGAGGTAAAGCAGGAAGGTTGCATAAGACTGGAGAAAGGTTTGAATCAGCAGCTTTAACAACCAGAGGAAAATGTCCTAATGGCTTTGCCACTGCCCTGGGATTATGTAAAATATGTGTAAAGGTTTTCCAGATACTTTGTTAAATAGGACTTCATGGGAGATGTTTATAGCAATAAGTCAAACTCCACAACCCCACTGAAATCAATGGCATTTTATACCAGGTATGAACTGGGTCAATATTTTTATGATGATGCCTTCATTGATATACTGTTTGCCTAAAAAAAGGAATGAAAGCTATCATAAAGCTCAGTTTTTATGTTCAAACTTATGGACATGTGAATAATGCAGTTCCTATATGGCAATAAAAAGGATGGGAGGAAGATCTTTTACATTCTTTATTGATTAATTTAATGTAGCAGACAATACCAAGTCAATGGTATGATGAAGGGGCTGGGGATGCCAAGTGCAAGTCTCTGACTTGGGCCAGCCCACTGTGGTTAATGAAAGTGAGAATTTGGGTCATTGAGTTATTCATCTTCCTTCTGAGGCTGTGAAAAAGAAGTGCAAAGAGGATCACACTGATCTCCAGATTACTTTCATGGAAAATGGAGTGACCATAAGAGGAAGCTGAAGAAAGTATCTATGATAGTGAGGATTAATAAGAATGTACTTACATCTCAGTGCGCTGTATGCAAAAACCCCAAAACCTCAGCCATTTCCTCCTTCACCCCACTGTTCAATGGTACCAAATTTCTTTGGTCTTTCAGGCAAATCCCCAGTTCTTGGAGACCTCTATTAAGGAAAAAGATTGGGTTTGTATAAGAAAACATGTAGTGCTTTTTTAAAGTGCATACAGTTGGAACAAAAGCAACTCAAAACCCCCCCCCCCCCCCCATGATCCCAGTATATGCTTAAGATTTGAAACAGAGAAGCCACATCAATAAGAATTCAAAATGTGATTGTAAAAACCTCATGCATTTTTGCAGCTGTTCTCACGCTGCTTGAGCACAAAAAGTTGGGAGTTCTCTGGATACAGTCACCATATCTCCCGCTATAGCTCTGTTGGAGTTGAGATGAGCTACATCAGCAGACAATTTGGCCCTTCATTTTCTTCATGATCAGCAACCTAAAATGTAATCACTGGAGGCAGTGGGTGTTTGAACACAGTCATCTCTGTTTATACTGACCCTTTCCCTTACTGCTCCACTCTGCATGTGCTGCTTAAAGCCTTGGCAATAAAACAGCCTGGAGGTTGAGTGGCCCTCCACTGCGTCAGCACTACTCAAACCACACTTCTGCTCAGCCAGGCTGAGGCTGGACTGCCACAGTAAGAACCCCCTCCCAGCCTGCTCTCTCACTTCCACAAACACCTGCCATCTGAAAGAAATCCATCCAAATCCATCTACCTCATGTATATCCCTCTGCTCTGCTCTCATGAGACTCTACTTGGAGTACTGTGTGCAGTTCTGGGGTCCTCAGCGCAAGAGGGACATGGAGCAGAGGATGCCATGAGGATGATCAGGAGCTGGAGCATTTCTCTTACAAAGACAGGCTGAGAAAATTGGGGCTGTTCAGAGTGAAGCAGAAAAGCTCTGTGGAAACCTCCTAGTAGCCTTCCAGTACCTGAAGGGGAGTACAAGGATGCCAGAGAGGGACTTTTTATCAGGGGCTGTAATATAAAGAAGTTCTTCCCTGTGAGAGTGGTGAGGTGCTGGAACAGGTTCTCCAAAGTGGTAAATGCTCCCCCTCTGGCAGTGTTCAAGGCCAGGCTGGACAGAGCCTTGGGTGACATGGTCTAGTGTGAGGTGTCCCTGCTGTCGTGGTTTAAGGCCGGTAGGCAGCTCAGCCATACAGCCCTCACCCCCCTCCTTCTTTCCCTCTGCTCCTGGAGAGATGGGGAAGAGAATCGAGAGAATGTAACTCCCACAGGATGAGGTAAGAACAGTCCAGTACCTAAGGTATAACACAAGCCATTGCTGCTACCACCAATAGTAATAATGGTAAGGGAAATAACAAGGGAAGAGAATACAACCGCTCACCACCCACCGACCGATACCCAGCCTGACCCAGCAGTGATCTCACCCTTCCAGGTAACTGTCCCCAGTTTATATAATGAGCATGACGTGCTGTAGTATGGAATACCTCTTTGGCTAGTTTGAGTGAGGTGTCCTGTCTCTGTTTCCTCGCAGCTTCTTCTCCTCCCTGGCAGAGCATGAGGCTCAGAGAGTCCTTGGTCAGAGTAAACATTACTTCAACAGCTAAAGCCATCGGTGTTATCAGCGCTGTTCCCAGGCTGAAATTCAAAAGCACAGCGCTGTACCATCTACTAAGAAGGAAAAAAATGACTGCCACTGCTGAACCCAGGACACCTGCCCATGGAAGGGGGTTGGAACTGAATGATCTCAAGGTCCTTTCAAGCCCAAACCATTCTGTGATTCTATGTCACAGCAATGCCGTGTCCTTCCTTCTATGGGTTAATTGAGGTGCGGAAGGAACACCTCTTGACTAAAAAGAAGTATCTATAATAATAGAGATTTTACCCCCAAAAAATATATCCTGCTCATTGGAGTAATTTTCTTCTTACATCCAATCTCATGCTTTCATTGAAAGTCTCTATTTAAATAAGAAGAGAGTGAAACCTGTGGTTTTAGCAAAGTGTTTCTATTAGAACTGGAAAACCCTGGAGCTTTGGGTACATTATTGTGTTCATTTCAAATCCGTGAAAACTAATGGGGGAAAATAAGTAAATGGAAATCATTAAAGGAGGGTTTTTCTTTTAATATATAGAAACTCAAAGAGCTTGATGAACTGAGTCCTTTTACCTACATAACTGTTCTGTTAATGAAGCATTTTGTTGCTTATTTACCTTTACAAATACCCAAGCACAGCTTCACAGCAGGGTTTATCTTATTCCCCAGGAAGCGGAAAGTTTGTGGGTTTAGGGAAATGCTTTTATTTAACATTTATACCAGGATACACATCTGATTCACACGCAGAATTCTGTCTCTCTATGATATCTCAATAGATCAACAGGATTGATGGCAGGAAAAGTTAAACATTAATGGAATTTTGTTGCAAAATAAAAGATGGTTTGAAAATGCTCCAAATATTAAGTTAAAATCCTCCAGTTATGTCAATTTGCCTCATGATAATGATATTTTGGGGCACATTATTCTCTCCCATGGGCTTCAGAGTGGGGCTTATACCTGTCTACTGCAAAGGAAATGTTGAAGCAATTTCTGTGATGCTGATATTTTTCAGCTGGGTTTTTTTTTTTTTTTTTCCCCATTTTGATAGAAACCAAATACTTCTTTGCAAATATTTTGATGGAAGATCCCTGGCAAATTCCCACAATTCAATTAACTCAATTGGATTTCTTAAACGGTCCAAAATTCCATGAAAACTAGTATCCCAAATTTGTGTCCAAGGGAAATACGTGTACATTTGTAGTGGGTTTATTATGTCTGGATCATTCTTGGTTGTGTCCCTGTGCCCCTCCCCTGATTTCTGCTGTTCCCAGCTATGATCGAGCACTATTATGAGTGCTCCCCATCTGAGTATCCTGCTGCTCCTTACTTCCAGACAGTGACCTGGACTGGTGCAAGACATAGGACAAAAGGAAGAATTCCTTTGAGGAACATCATTTCAGATCAACATCAAACATTTGTAACCACCCAGCCCTAAAATGCCATTTGTCCCCCATTTCCCCATCCCTGGAAAACTATTGAGAGCAGCCATATTCATTGCTAGCCCATTGCCACTCATCTTTCCAGCCTTCATGTACTGATATACCTCTGACAACCACAGGAACAGGAGATCTTCAGTTGCAGCTCAGATCCTGGACCATTTGAGATGTTTCCGGACTTCCTTTTTTATCTCTACAACCTCACTTCTTTCTTACGAAAAGCGACCACAAAACATCTGGTTCAGCCACATGAAACTGAACACATCTCACTCTCCTTCTCCCTGTGGTTGTATTTCACAATTAGTTATGATGAGCATTAGGGATATGTGCCCTTGCATGATCTAAAGTTCATGTAATAACAATGAGTCCCTAAAAGTACTAGTAGGATAATATATGAGGAGAAAAAGGGATGGGAGAAAAAACAAACAAGAGACAATAGGGAGAAAAGGTGATAAAAAAAATAAAGAAGAGGAAAAGAGGGATAGGAGCAAAAAAGAAGAAATAAAGTGATGCAAAAGCAAAACCAGGGAAAGGATAAAAGGAAAAAGTGCAGCTGGAGGCAGCAAAACAGAGAAGATGAATGGGTGGGCTGATGGAAGGTAAAAGAAGGAGAAAGCTGAGTAAGGAGTGATGAAAGAACTCCAGAGTGATCAGTTTTGCAGGTGCATCTCAGCAGGTTGCCTCTGATCGGCTCTCTCAGGGACACAGCATGTTACCTGGACTAATTTCTAAAGGAAATGAAAAGGAAATGGACTTGTTATAATGAACACCATTAATTCACCCCTTCAGACTGCACTGTTTGAGCAGAGAGTATCAAACTACTCAATTGTCATTTGTCTATTCCATTCTTCTCTGTTGCCTGTTGGAAATGGCTGGTGAGCACATACACCCCTGAGTAGCTGCACAGCCACTAATTAGCATATATATTGTTTGTCCTGGTACAAATTTATAGCAAACAGCAATATTTTACACTCCAGTAAAGTTAATAAATGAGGCTTTAGGCTATAAAAATTTCATGTGCTTTTGTGCAAAGGTCAATTATAAATAGTTAAGCACAGACTTATCCAAAAACTCCAGGCTTCAGCACTGGAAGAATAAACTCTAGCTTGGTCAGTCTGGTTTGCCAGCTGGACAAATTCCCCTTATACAGCCTCTGAGACCTCCCTCCAAAAGCGTTTTCAACTATAACGTGACTTATGTCCCATTTTAAATTACAGTAGGAAGATGCTCTGAAGCGTTGGAGGTACAGTAGGAGGACACTGGGCCAGCCTTGGGAAGACTTTAATGATTGGAGTTGTCTTCTCTGAGAAGTTCTGGGGTTAGGAAATCAGATGCATTCACTCAACAGCTCCAATGATGCTACAAGGGACAAAAACATGGGAAGAGCTAAAACTAAGGAATATGGAAGCCCTTCATTTCCAATATAGAAAGAAATCTGGGTTTAAGGATATCACTCCTCAAGACTGAGAGCTTATAAGGTAGGCGATCAATGATATATGGATATACTTTCTTTCTAGTACACAGTGAGAGGGCAAATGATCTTTCCTACAAGAGCCTGGTCTGTGGCAGTGTGACAAGGTAACTCAATCAGAGGACATTGGAGATTACAGGATAGAATAGACAGAACATTGAATGCAGGAGGCTGATACACTGTGAACAAGAGCGTTTGAAGACTTGACACTGCAAGAGGTAGGAGAGGAGAAGGCTGGAGCCCAGATCACAGAGGAAGCAGTGTTAAGCAAACTGTCATCAGGATTTGTCATCAGTGTTAACCTGGTAACCAGGCAACTGAGAGATATTCAAGAAGCTCACTGCATCATCTGGAGTGAAAGGATGTGTTTGAAAGGGATAAGAAAGGGCTCAAGAGCTTTGTGATTCATGGGATCAGCAGCGCATCATCAGGTTGACACCTCAGGGGACACACACACACACACACACACACACACACACACACACACATACAGACTCCATAGAGTAGATCGTGGGGTA
>JANRGW010042120.1:0-23384 GCA_024733675.1 Psilopsiagon aymara
GCCACGAGGATGATCATGGGACTGGAGCACCTCTCGTATGAAGACAGGATGAGAAAGTTGGGGCTGTTCAGCCTGGAAAAGAGAAGGCTGTGTGGAGACCACATAGCAGCCTTCCAGTATCTGAAGGGGGCCTATAGGGATGCTGGAGAGGGACTCTTCATTACGGACTGTGGTGATAGGACAAGGGGTAATGGGTTCAAACTTAAACAGGGGAAATTTAGATTGGATATGAGGAAGAAGTTATTTACTGTAAGGGTGGTGAGGCACTGGAATGGGTTGCCCAGGGAAGTGTGAATGCTCCATCCCTGGCAGTGTTCAAGGCCAGGTTGGACATAGCCTTTGGGTGGCATGGTTTAGTGGTAGGTGTCCCTGCCTATGGCAGGGGAGTTGGAACTAAATGATCTTAAGGTTGTTTCCAACCCTAACTATTCTATGATTCTATGATTCTCTCATGGATTTGGGAAGACCTCCTGGCAGGGGTTTGGATGGGACCCATCACTATGGGGGTTGGCAGTACCACTGGTGATATTTCAGTTCCAAACACCACCAGTGTGCTTGGGGACCAAGGTTGCTGCCGCCACAGCCCATATCATCACCCATCCTGCTACAGATGATGATGGATGAGTCACAAAACTGTGATTTTCGCGGGGCCGTGACTCATCCCCTCCCAGCTCCAGGATATGATTGGATGAACTAAAGTCTTGTTTAGCATCACCAAAGTGCCAGTCAGGTGGGAGAAATGTGTCTTTAGAGTTGCCTGCTGGAGGAAGACCTCACCTTGCCTGCGGTTTTGGCTCAGGGAAGACATGTGCGCTTCAGGGTGTCATCCCCATAAGGGAAGATCCTTCTGAAAATTGGCTTTTTCAGTGACATTGTGTCTCCTTGCCTTCATCCAGGGCTATTACACCTGGGGGGAGAAAACAACAACATAGGAAGGAAGAAAGAAAAGAAATAAAAAATTGCTGGCATAGATACAGAAACAAGACTTAATGGGGAACCTCAGGCCCACATCACTGCCAAAGATAGTATATATTGGAGTGGTTATCATCTCTGCCACTGCCCTCAGCAGTGCCTACAGGAGGCTGGTCCTGGTCCGGGACAGGGCTGGGAGTTGGGGCTGACTGCTCTGCCATGGGCTTCAAATGTTTACATTCCTTATAGCAAGCTTGCTTTATAAACCCACCTGCCTTTAACATTGTAAAACAGAGCCCTGGAGCCAACCCTGCCCTGGGGATGGGTGGCAAGCAAGCCCCACAGGCATCGCAGGTTTTCTAAGGACGCTTTACAGCACGTGCTGCCTGTGTGTGCCCTTTCCTGGCAGCAGAGCTCAGGTCCAACTCTGCAGCCTGCGCACTGCAGGGATGCAAAGAGCATCACTTCAGAGAGGTTTTCAGATGAGCGCATGAGTGAAGTTTTGTTGGCTGCCTCCGATGCCTGTTGGATTGTCTCCTGCCAGCTCCCTTTGCCAGGGAATTTAGAACTGTGGCATCGAAGTGGTTTAAAAAAAAAAAAAACCAACAAAAAACCAACAAAACAACTCAGTGGGTGCAAAATTGAATAGTAAATGAAAAAAGAAGGAGTAAGTGATGTTTGCTGCTCTGGTACAGGTGGGAGGCTGCTTAGCAGAAATGGGGAGCGGGACCGGTGGCTTGATGTGGGCATGGAAGTGTGGGACCATTCAGGGTGGGGGCTGGCACCTTCTCATGCCCCCGTCCTCCTGCCCTCGGTGGGGTGCTGGGAAAATTACAGGTCTGCAAATGAGCCAGAGGAGGAAATGGCCAGCAGTGGAGAGGTGATGGAGAGACAGCCAGAGAGAGAGAAATTAGCCCAGAGTTTAATTCATTGTTTCCAAAAGAGCAGTTAATGGATTATGACAAATGTCCTACCGCTCTCCCTTAGTGCTGTGTTAAATGGAAATGGAAAGTCAATTTTCCTAAATGGATTTTAAACGACTGACCTCGTGTGTTTTTTTCCCTCGCTGTTTTTTGCTCGGGAGGCAGCTTGGTCATCTTCTTTTCTTGATGCATCTGATTTTTTTTTTGCTGCTTCTCCTTGCATCCTGGGATTCTGATTTTCACCGTGCAGCACTGCTCTAGCCAAGGGTGACGAAGGGAGTGGGCTCCTTTATTCCTTGCCAGCTCTGCAGATGTTATCATGGGGCTGGGGATATTTACTGTTTTCCTGCACACTGCAGTGCCTGGAGTTGAGGATCACAGCTGTCGCTTGGGGAAGAGAGGAGGAGGAAAAGCTCATAACGCTACTAGGTGTAAAGAAAAGCCTCATGATGTGACCTGACTGCTAGTGAGATGCCCAGGCACAACAGGTTAAGGAGTAGCATCCCAGTGCATGTATGTGGCTTTTTATCAGTTCTGTGATACTTGGGTTTGATCTTAATGGGCAAATTGGTTGGAAACAGGAAACTGGATGCTGCAGATGATCCTAAGTGTTGGTCACAGCATCTTTCCAAGCCAGTGCTGGGGGTGTGAGCCACCTTGAGGCTCCCAGTCCTCAGGAATTACATACCTGGGTAAGCATTGAGGTGCTTGCCCCTTTTCAAGGTTTTCCTTGGCCTGACTTGAGAAGACACCATCTCTTTTTCTAGTAATTTTTGCATTTAGATCGTTTTTGAAAGCAAGCAAGCAGGAAGATGGAGATGACCAGGGCAATGACCCAGTCTGTTTTTTGGGGTGGGATTGTATGAATCCCAAGTGCATTTTGGGTGATTGCATTTCTCTGGAGGTGGCTGGGCTGTGAAGCAATCACTTACCTGTGATGGACAGATAGCTGGTCCTTGGGGTCTGTGCTGGCAGGGGCTGCTGGTGCATCCTGTCTTGCGTGATGCTGAGATTCAAGAGTTGGCAGGGGGCTGAGATCCCAAACACAACTCCATCAAAGAACGGGATGTGCAGGATTTGTGCTGGGGTTGTGGTCTGTGTCCCCAGCACAAACCCTGCCAGCATTTTACTCGGGGCATGACCTTGTGTTCCCCAGGGCCTTGGGAGGGAGGCTTGGGAAGGGGGACACCAGACTCTCTGGAGTGTGTTTGTGTCCCTGTCACCTTCCCTGGACTTGGGTTTGTTTTCCTTTATACCTTGCGGTGTCCTTTAGCGAGATCACCCAGACTTTGGGGTCAGGCAGGGCTTGGGGTATGGATGGAGGGGCTGGTACCCAGGCAAAACCAGGATGCACTCCACAGCAGCAGCAGGTCTAGCTAGCAGAGAATTGCTTTTCTCTTTTTTTTGGGAGCCTCCAGCCCTCTTTTGCTTTTCCAAGCTTCCTCAGCAAGGGCTGTTGGTGACACCACTGCACACAGGGCAGAGCTGGGCAGGAGAGGGAGGGATGAAGCGGCATAGTCAGGAGTTGAGTCCCTGCTGGGATGGGACTAAGGGCACCTCCTGACCCTCTCGCTCCTCTGACAGGGATGGAGTACAGCGACATGCTGCCTGACTCCTTCCCCTCGCCCCCAGCGGAGACCCTGCCTTACTTTCTGCTGGAGCCGCAGGACGCCTACATCGTGAAGAACAAGCCGGTGGAGCTCGTCTGCCGCGCCAACCCCGCCACCCAGATCTACTTCAAGTGCAACGGGGAGTGGGTCAACCAGAACGACCACATCACCAAGGAGAGCCTAGATGAGGCCACTGGTGAGCAAACCCACCTTGGCATCCCCCTGTCTGCCTTTCTCCTCTCTTCTTTCCAGGCACTTCTGCCCTCTTCTGTCTTGCACATCCATGCTGTAGATGATTCTCCTTCAAGGAGACCAATAGATCTGTGATTCATGTTTATCATTCTCAGGTGATTGCAATCTCATGAGGTCGCTTTTGCATGTTTCCTACTTCCTTGGTCCGCTTGTCTCTCTTTCTATATAATCAGTGAATTTCAGTAGAGGAGCTGCCTCTTTCCCAGCCATTGATGAAGGCATGATGATGGTATGGGTCACCATACCTCATAGAAGCTTGGGGAAGTCAGCCTGAGTGTTTGCACCTTATCCATTTGCAGGACATGTGGTTGTTAAATGCAATTTGAAAGAAGCATGTTTAAAATGGATTAAAAAAAGGAAACACTTTCCTTCAAAATGCCTAATCAACATGTAGGAGTCATTACCACAAGGGGTAGAGAAGGCTGGCAACTCACTCGAGTTCGCAAACAGATTAGATGTTTAATGGGTAATGAGAACACTTTCAGGTAGGATTTGAAATGCCTTTTAATGGCAGATGAGTCCTTCCCTGCCTCAGAGGACAAGTCAGCTGCTGGCTGTCTGAAACTGGAGGGGTGAGAATGTGGTTTAGGCATTCTAAGAGGTTTCTTATTGCAGGAGATTGGGCTCCACAGATCTTCCTACCCCATGCTTTGAAATGTCTCGGCATGTGAACGAGATGTGTGATTACATGTATCATGTACTAAAGCAGATCTGCTAAAATTGGGATACTTTAGCTCAGCTCTTGTCTTGTCTGCACCAATTTTGGTACCTGTAGCCTGATCAGGAAGAGGAAGAAAATAGTAACATTTCTCTGCAAATCACTGAACATGCAGCATCCCTCATCTCTAGAGGGCTTTAAACCAACATGGCCTTTTAGACTGCTGTGGTGTTGGCCACAGAAGGCAGGCTGAGCTTCGGAGAGATTTTGTCAGCTTGGAGGAGCAGAAGTATTTTTACAGAATCTCCTCCCTTTAATTTTTTAACACGGTCTTGCCCTTCCCTGGCATCTCCTCAGCAATTCATCCAGTGCTGCCTGTGAGCCACTCTTTGCTTGGGTGCATCTCTGAACCTGCTCTGGAAAGGGAAGACTGTTTCTTTTCTCTGCAGGTTTCTGAGTCTTTCTTCCTAACGTTGCTTCATCTGTTCCTGGAGCATTTTTCCTCCAGAAGATCTCTGTCTGAAGGATGGTCAAACATGCATTGGAAATCTGTCCCCTTGCTTCTACAGAGGCTGTTGGGAGCACCAGAAGCACCATTTTGGAGTCCATCTCCACCTCCCAGTTCTTGCAGAGGCCAGATCCGAAACCTTTGCTGCTCCAGGGCAAAGCCAGTGCAGATTAGTGACTGGGCAGCCTTCACAAAGGGGTTATTCCTTTATTTATAACATGTGGCTACACTGGGTTGAACCAGAAGTTCCCTCACCCTGCATGTGGCCATCGTGGATACTTAGAGGAAGAACACTGAACAAGGAGGGAGTGATGGAACCTGCTCTGTTACCTCCCAGATTTTTAATGACCATGATTAAGGGACTCCCTGGTCTGGCAGCAATATCTTAGCAGTGTGATCCAGCCCTGGATGAATTCCCTTCTGTTAACTTGTCTAAATGCTGTTAGGATTCATTTCTCCTCTGGATCATCCCAGCATCCTGTAGCAGGGGGTTTCATGGTTTAGTGATGTGGAAAAGTGCTATATTTCTGGCCCCACCATTTGCTCCACCTCTTGAATGAATAACTCTCTCTGAATAATCTGCTTCATGCAACTCTTGAGTAAAACAGGCTGGAGAAAAGAGAGCAGTAAGGGAGCAGAAAGTCTGTGCAGCAAGAGCTTACCCTGTTTTAGTGGGGGATTCATTTGCTTTGGGCCAACACCTCCCTCTCAGACCCCAGTCTGCAGATGCAGAACGTGTGCCATCAATCTGGGGAGGAAACATTGCACACCTTCTTCACCCAGGCTTCAAAGATGGTATTGCTGCTATCAGTGAACAAACTGACAGTGCGGAGGTGATGCTGTGCATGTAAAACTCTGCCAGCGTGGGCATATCTGCCCAGCAGCTACCCTAAGAAAAAAGGAGCCAGAACCACAATGGTTGACTGTGCTTAAAGAATCTTTGCTTGCAATGCCTGCTGTTTGTGGAGAAAGCTGTCACAAAGGGCATGAGGGAGAGCCGGCCACAAAGTGATGGGTTAACACGATTTGGCGTTCGTGGCTTTTTAAGTGTCCTTGGTTAAAAGCTTGGAAAAAGGCACCTTAAGGGAAAAAAAAAGAGAGAGAGAAGAAAAAAAAAAGCAACTTTTAAGATGACGTGTCTTGAATGAGCTGGGCTTAGTAATGCTCTGACTGCGTCTGAACCAAAGCATTTCATATGGAAGAAAGCAAAAATAGGCCAAGTCAGATAATTCAGCTGGGTGAGAAGGGGCAGTCAGTAAGAGCGGCTGTGTTTAGATGCCTGTAAGCCCCTTAAGTAGTCAACTCTGCAAGCCATAAGCTTGGTCTACAGGACTGGGTAATCTTTGCTTTTGAGGGTTACAGAGATAGCAGGGCATTTGCAGGATGTTCCCCACCTTTCCAGGGCTGCTCAACCCACCCCACCGGTGCTTTCCAGAGAGACAAGATGGGTTTGCGCTATCTCTGTCCTGGGTCCTTCTAAAAGCCCTAAGTTTTCCAAAACTGCTTGGCTCAAATGCCTCACCTTCCCCTCCTCTTAGTAGTGGCAAGGAAAATTGTATTTCCTTGGTGCATGTTTGTCAGCTCTTCTGTGGGAAGGTGGCAGAGAGGCAGTAATTGCTCCTTGCAGCACTGGGAATGAGCTAACAACATTACAGCTGGGGAGCAAGCGGCTCTCTATCGCTGTGAAATTGAGGCCTTTTTATAAATAGAAGCTGCAAAAAAAAAAAAAAAAAAATGGCAGGTATTCCTTAAAATAAGGAAAAGCAAGCCCTGAGTCTCTCCCACCCTTGTCGATGCTTTGGACAAGCCTCAGCATCCTGCAGTCCAGGGGACTGTGTCTTGGACATGGTGGTGCCACCATTGTCATTGCACCTTTGCCATGGCCAGGGTGTCCCTGCAGAATTCACAGGGGTGTTTGGGGACGGATGGAGGTGTGTAACTCTTTTTAGAGTCAGTAGGCATGAAACACCACCATTGCTGAATTATTTCTTAGCGATCTTTTATTTGTCTTGTTCTATTTGTGTTTAAATGGTGGCTGACAGAGATGGTCCCCTGCAGCAAAACCTCAGAGGAGGGGTATCCTTCAAACCCCAGTGGGTGGGAAAGGGTCTGGGCAGGGATGGAGATGTCAGTGCTGGGGGAGAGCGCTGATGGAGGAGGGTGATGCCTCTCAAAATGGTCAAAAGGTTCTGGTCCTGCCCAGCCGTGCTGGGGAAAAAAAAAAAAGAAGACTCCTCCACATCAGCCGTTGCCCTGGCTTCAGGTCAAAGTCAAAGGGAGGGAACAGTTTCCCTGATTTACAGAGGTGCCAAACCAAGATGCCTCTGAGATGCCACCAGTTCTCTGCATCTGTAAGCCTCTGAGCTCTCTTGGGTGCTGCCTCAGTTTACCTCCTCCTGGGCGCTCTTGCCAAGGTGATGCCATCCCTCTGTCCTCTTCTAGGGATGCTGGTCCGGGAGGTACAGATTGAGGTCTCCCGGCAGCAGGTAGAGGAGCTCTTCGGCTTAGAAGATTACTGGTGCCAGTGTGTGGCCTGGAGCTCCGCGGGCACAACGAAGAGCCGCAGGGCATATGTCCGCATAGCATGTAAGTACCCAGTACCTATAGTGCTTGCTAAGGCACAACGCTCCCAACAGTGCTCCCTGCCCCTCTGCAAGAGCTGCATTTACCTACCTGCGCTGCTTCAGCTCACAGTTTACTGATTTAGTTTAAATGAGTCCTTCTTCCACCTTCTTTTCCACTTTGGGGCCCCAAAAGGTTTCCAGAGGGCACAGTCCACCAATTTTGAAATTGTTTGCAAAACCTGAGGAGTGACCCTGGATACCAGGCTGAAAAAGCAGTGGTGTCAAGCCAGGTGTGTGCTGCTTCTGGCAGCTGAAATAGCATCCAGGTCATTCATTCCTGGCTTCCCCAAGACACAGTGGGTGCAGTTGAGTGGGGTTGGCCATCTCCAAAAGTTGGCTCCCTGTTGAAAGCAATGCTTTTTCATCAGTTGGAGATGACCCATCCTTTCTGGATAGCCCTGGTCTTAGCTCCCCATCCCAGCTTGAGCTCTGCTTCTGAGCAGACATTGTCAGGTGAGAGGCTGTGGCATTACCTGGGTTAATACCGCATTGCCCATCAACGTGCTCAGCTCTTCCCAGTGCTTTATTATTATTAATAAACCAACAGTTAGCACCTTACACACTTTGCCTGTATCAGCAGTTCTGTGTCTCTGGAGTCCCTACTGTCATATGTCACTTCTTTAAGCTGTTGTTTGTGGGTGTCAGCCTGTTTAAGGGAGAGTTAATCAGGCTGTTACCCAGCTGAGTTTGCTCTCTGAGCAAATGAGATGGCAAAGCTATAGGAGAACAGTCAGGCTTCCCCAGCTGTAAACAGATTTTGCTATTAGAGGGCTAATAATTCCACATGTTGTTCAAAACGGAGGTGACTGGTGTATGAGCTATGGTGCTGAAGGATTTAGTCTTAACAGAGAAATTAAGGAGGTACAAAAGAGGTACAGAGATGGCTATGGAGGAAGCTGGTTTGTTCAGCCCCAGCCAAGGGTTTGGTGTTTCTGGGAGCCAAGCAGATGAGGTGAACCAAGGGTTCCCTGCCCTGCACAAGCAAGAGCTGCGGCCACAGGGCTGGGTGCTATAGTAGAGGGTTGAGCACCATCTAGTGATGTTCCTGCTACTGAATAAATGGGAAGAGTGAAGAAACAGTGGTTAAGCTGAGATTTAGTCCAAAAGGAAAAGACAGGATGGAGGTGTGAACCTGCAAACGCATGAAGGAGGAAAGGCATTGTCCTTGAGCACCATGTGCTGTCCTGAACTCATCCTGGAAGTAACTTCTTCAGGTTCTTTCTTCCAGGACATGTTTTGCTCTAGCTGTGCTATGTCAGAGGGATTTCCCTATTTGTGGACCCCTGGGGCCAAGGCAGTGCTGTTCCCCCACAAGACTTTTGCAGGTTGCCTGGTTTCTGAGGTGGGCTGGAAATACCTGGGTTTTCCTTTCCTTCCCAGACCTACGGAAGAACTTTGATCAGGAGCCGCTGGGCAAGGAGGTCCCGCTGGAGCATGAGGTCCTACTGCAGTGCCGCCCACCCGAGGGGGTGCCGCAGGCAGAGGTGAGCAGCTCAGTAACCCAAAGGAATGCCCAATGGGGTGTCCTCTCCCATACTAAGGAGAGATGGGGCATGTCCTTGCAGATGGCTTGCTGCCATGATGGATGGCCTCATGCCGAGTCTGTCAGCTTTCATTATTCAGCAAATTGTTTATTTTGGGTAGTGGCTCTGTTATTCTGACATCTAATAACACATGTAACCTCAGCACCTGCTCAAGCCCCCTTTCCCATGCTTCCTGATGTGTTGTTAACCCGCTCAAGGGAAGACCTAACAAGGAGGCACCCCCTGACTTGTCTGAAGGGGAGCAGTTACAATCAAGAGCCAAGGGCTGGGAAAGTCAGAGCAGATGTTTTCTGTAGCATGGTGGTGGTGCTTTTCTTGCCTGAAGCTCTCTCAGCCCCCGGGAGCTGTGCATTCATGGTGGCCACAATGTTCCATCCTTGGCCAAAACAGCAGTAGTGTGTCCTAGTCAGGCCTGGTTTGGCCCAGCTTCTGGGGACAAATCAACCCAGTCAGAGGCAAGGTTGGCCAATCAGTGATTGTGGTGCTGAGGATAGTGGTGGTCTTGGTAATGAGAATGGGGAGGGCTTTGGGGCAGGTCATAGGCTGGTCTGAGAGGTTTTGCTTTCTGTCAGGGCTCGTGAATTCAGCCCCTCCTACCTGATGTTTCTCCTTCCTCATGCCCTCACCCATGTTCAGTGATACTGATTCATGCCCTTTGCAAGCAGCCTAGTTAAGCAGTCATGTTATAGCTTTCTTGGAGACCCTGGTGGTGATGAGCACATGGGATGGGCATTTCCGCTAAAATTCATGATGAGCTTTTCCTGGCTGAGTGTTCAGTTCTTAATCAGCTTAATCACCACTGTTAACCATTCTTTCCTCCCCACCGCTAGGTGGAGTGGCTGAGGAATGAAGATGTCATTGATCCCACCCAGGACACCAACTTCCTGATCACCATCGATCACAACCTCATCATCAAACAGGCTCGGCTCTTGGACACTGCTAATTACACCTGCATGGCCAAGAATATTGTAGCCAAACGCCGTAGCACCACAGCTGCTGTCATTGTCTACGGTAACTGGCCCTTGCTCTTGGGGAGGGGACCTTTGTTGCTAGCCATGTCCCCAAGCCAGGGGGAAATACAGGCACTTCCTGGGAGTGGTAGGAGTGAACCCCAACAGGGCATTTCATTGAATTAGGTAATATCCAATATCTGCAAATCAGGAACCTCTATTAGTTTGCGCAGGCTGTTAGGAGACTTTCTTAGGTGTAGGTATTTCCAAGCCTTCTCATTTGTGTACGAAGGTGGGTGGGGGTTAGACCCAGCTGGAAAGCTGCACTTGGCTAAACTTTGCTACAGAACCAGTGATCTGCTGTGGCCAAATGTAAAGTGGAAAAGGGACCAAAGAGGCTTGTGCACCTTGTACATTGGGTGTGTGACATGAGAAGGAGTCTTACGATTTATTTTCATGAGGGTAAAGTGTTCCAGGGTGTCATGGAAGATGTAAGAACAGCAGGCCTGGCGAGCCCTAGGCTTACCTCCAGTCCCTGCTGAAATGGGCTAGGGCTCTGTTGGTGTGTTAACGCTGTCCATCTCCTCTTGCAGTGAATGGTGGCTGGTCCACCTGGTCCGAGTGGTCTCCTTGCAACAACCGCTGTGGCCGGGGCTGGCAGAAGCGCACCCGGACTTGCACCAACCCCGCGCCACTGAACGGTGGCTCCTTCTGTGACGGGCAGCCTTTCCAGAAAATCACGTGCACCACCCTCTGCCCAGGTAAGGCAGGTTCAGAAACTGGCTTGCCCACACTGCCTGTCCCCCAGGTTGCACAGTCCTCTTGTGCTCCCCATTCATCCCAAGGAAACAGAGGCTCAGGAGACCAGTCCAAAGCACCTTTCAGTCTCCCGAGACTTGAAAGAGCTGGAGATACCTGTAGAGGTACAACTTAATCTCCTCAGATAGCAGTGGGGCTTGGTTTGCTGGAATAATACTCCCTGAAGATCTCTGGGAGCCCTGAGATGGGCATGGGCACCTTTCTGCTAACAGAGGCATTCCAGCTCTGGGGAATGAGCCCTGAAGCCATGCCAAGGGCTAATTACTAATGTGCCTGTGCTTTGTGGCCTGCAGTGGACGGTGCATGGACAGAGTGGAGCAAGTGGTCAGCGTGCAGCACCGAATGCACACACTGGCGCAGCCGCGAGTGTGCCGCCCCGGCTCCCCGCAACGGTGGCAAGGACTGCAGTGGCGTGCTGCTTGACTCCAAAAACTGCACTGATGGGCTCTGCCTACAGAGTGAGTATGTGAGCAGGAGGGCAGGGACCGGTGCTGCAGATGATGCCGGTGTCTGCATTGCCCTGGCACTTGGCCATGTTGTTGTTGGTTGTGTCCTGAAGTTGATGGGGCAGGCAGCAGCATTGCTGACACCTGGTTTTTAAATTGTGCCTTTAACAAAGTTTTTTAACCACACTCACCCCTTCAAAAGCTAGTTGTCACCTGGTGGCAAGAAAGGTTTGGGGAGTTTTGTGGGATCTAAATGTCCCACCAAGCCTTCTGAAATGGCTCTATGTCTCTGCTGACATAAAGCTGATTGTGGTTAGTGGGGGCAAGCTAGGAGGGTTTCTTAGCCCCACCATAAGAACATCTGACCTGGGTCATTGCTTGG
Organism: Psilopsiagon aymara; assembly: GCA_024733675.1. NCBI lineage: Eukaryota > Metazoa > Chordata > Aves > Psittaciformes > Psittacidae > Psilopsiagon > Psilopsiagon aymara. Next base: position 11,629 of record JANRGW010042120.1, read on the forward strand.
TAGGAGCTCTGCAGCAGCAGCTACAAAAAACTCAGTAACGATGACAATGGTACTGCTGTGCTGAGCAGCAGATGCTGCCACCTGCTGCTGTGTGACACCACTGTCCCTTTGAATGTTGCTATGGCCAGAAATGCCCAGTCATGGTAGCAGGGTCTTGCACCCCAGGGGCTGGCTATACGTGGGGTTATCCTCATCACCACACTTCTACTTGGCTATCTCTATGCTCCGGGGAATGATGCTGTTCTCCACTTCTTCCCCACTATGCTGAGGCTCCTCATGCTCCCTGGGCTGGCTTCTACTTTCCCAGCTTTCTGTTTCATCTCATTCATCCCCATCACACCATCACCATCTTCACCTTTTGTTTTCTAACTTTTTTTCCTAACAGATAAGAGAGTTCTAAGCGAGCCCAAAAGCCACCGTAAGTGCTCATTTCATGGCCATTTTGTTTCTTTGTGCGGCATTGCTTTGGTTTTATTCTGTTGCATCCATGGTAGGGTTTCTCAGCAGCTATGGAAGCACAGGGTGGGAAGAGGGAGAAACTAAAGGCCACCCCAGAACTCCTGTGTATATTAAATCATGTGCTCTGCTTGAAGCTGTAAATATGACCCATTTTGCACCCCAGCTCCCATCACCCTTTTGCTGCCTGCAGTTCTTTGGTGCACCATGATGCAGACAGTGTCATGCCACAAGAGATACTCCGGGCATCATCACTCTGCTACGAGGACTCCCTTCCTTGAGTTGGGGGGCTCCCAGGGTGCATCAGGGTTCCTGTTTCTTGCATCCAGGTGGATGGACTCAAGGACAAGGTGACACCTCGCAGAACTGGCATAGTCCTAACATGTATGAGATCATCCAGCTTAGGACAGGGCTTCACTCCAGCACAAAACTATAGAAATCAAGAGATGTGAGCAAACATGGAGGGAAGAAGGAGAGAAGGATGGGTTGTGTCTGCTCAACTCCTGGTGCTGGAAGCTTTACAATGCTCTGCCTTCCTTCTTCATCCCTCTTCTTTCTGAGCCAATATATCCAGGCTATGCCAGGCATTTAAAGATCAAGAGCCTTGTGGCAGGGGAAGGGAAGGTGGGAAAGCTGAGAGGCGTCTATATAGATACAGTGACACTCAGTCATTCCAGCTGGATGCATGGCTCAAGTACGTATATATGAGATGTATTGGATAGGCATTGCATTTACTCCTCAGGGTTGCCTCTGTGTGGGATATGAGGGTTGATAACTTCAGAAATATGACCTGCACAAAAGTAACGTTTCTGTGATGCTTGGTGCTCCGGTAAAGTTTGTATGAGCTGTGGCAAAGTGTCCTTCAAAGGTTTGAGGGGTTCACCTCCATCTCATTCTCTGGCATCACTCTTGACTTCTGGATTGCTCTTAGGAAACACCCTCCATCCTCCTGCCACAGCTTTTCCAGGCAGGCCCAGTATGCATCTTCCCCTTTGTGCCTGTGTCTTGAGTTAGTGCTAGGGTTTAGGAGCACTGGTGGATCTTGATGTGCATTTCTGGTGCTCCTTTTTTCACCTCCATTTTTTTAATCTCTTCTAGTGCTGGAGGCCACAAGCGATGTGGCTCTGTATGCCGGGCTGGTGGTGGCCATTTTTGTCTTCATTGTGATCCTCATGGCTGTGGGGGTGGTGGTGTACCGAAGGAGATGCCGGGATTTTGACACGGACATCACAGACTCATCAGCTGCTCTGACCGGAGGCTTCCACCCTGTCAACTTCAAGACCTCCCGGCATGGTAAGAGCTACATTCTATGCATGTCCTGCTCACCAGCTCAAGTCCAGGTAGAAAGAAAGTCATGTTGCAAATCACAGTAGGGGGCAGGTCCTCACTGGACCCAAGCCCTAATTTTCTAGGGGAATATGCTGGTATTTGAAGGCTGAGGATTCCACGGAGGCAGTCAGGTGTTGATGGTGGGAGTCATGGAAAAGCATCTGCAAAGCAAATATGGTAGATACTTACTGCAGGATACTCAGTGTTTCTCACTTAGTCGTGATGCTCAGCAATTCCCTCCCAAGTGGTGGAAGGCATACAGATGTAACCAGGAGTGCACCCATTGTACCTCCTGTGTGCACTCTATCCCTTGCTGGGCATGAAGGCATCTCTTCCAGTCAAGCAATGCTTTTATGTCCTCTTGTTTCCACTGCCATCTTCATTCCATCTGTGTTTCCTTCTCTGACAGACAACCCTCAGCTGCTGCACCCCTCAGTGCAGCCAGATCTGACGGCCAGCGCTGGGGTGTACCGTGGCCCCATGTATGCCCTGCAGGACTCCTCAGACAAGATCCCCATGACCAACTCCCCCCTCCTTGACCCTCTCCCCAACCTTAAGATCAAGGTGTACAACTCCTCCACCGCCGCCTCCTCACCGGGGCTCCATGAGGGGACAGACCTGCTCGGAGGGCTCCCCACCACTGGCACCTACCCAGGGGACAGCACCAGGGACAGCCACTTTGTGAACATGCGGAGCAAAGCCCTGGGCTCCCAGCATCTCCTCAGCTTGCCTCGGGAGCATGGCAACAGCGCCAGTGGCACGTTTGGCTACTTGGGGGGAAGGCTCACCATTCCAGGCACTGGTAAGCCCCAGATGGGGAATAGCACATGTTTGGCTGCTGAATGATCAAAGAGTTATTCTTGTCGCAGCAGACTTGCCTGTCATGAGCAGCCCTTTGCTATCCCAAAGCTGGCTCACGGGAGGAAGGCAGCAAGCCATTCCCAAGCCAGGCTTCTCAGGCTGGAGGTCAAAGTCTCCTGGGACTTTGCTGGCTGGCCTTGCCATTGACCCAGGGCCAGTTCCTTGCAAAAAGGTGCAACCTGTAGATTTGCTTCCTACTGCAGTGGCCTGTCTGCTCTGCATAAGCAGTGCAGCTGAGGAACATCTATAGATGTTTTTCCTGAGGCGCTCTGGGCTGCCCTATCTCATTTGTGTCCTTGTGCTCACCTGCTGGGGTGGAGGGGTGGTTTCTCCCTGCTTGTTTCTCCCATGTTTTGTGACTGATGTCTGTGTGTTCCATGCTAGGGGTGAGCCTGCTGGTGCCCCATGGGGCCATCCCCCAGGGGAAGTTCTATGAGATGTACCTGGTCCTCAACAAGGCAGAGAGTGCCCTGTAAGTCATGCCATGCCGCCCGTGCTTCTGCTTTTTGTTGACTGCTATGAGGCTTTCTTTCCAACCAGTATCCTCTTTCCCCTCCCCAGCCTGCCCTCCGAAGGCACACAGACAGTACTGAGCCCAGTGGTGACCTGTGGACCCACTGGCTTGCTCCTGTGTCGCCCTGTTGTCCTGACCATTCCCCACTGTGCCGATGTCGGCTCCTCAGATTGGATTTACCAGCTGAAAACGCAGTCCCACCAGGGAAACTGGGAGGTAAGGTGGGAAGCCAGACCCTGTAGTCAGTAATGACCATGAGCATTGCAGGACACAACCCTCTGGATGATGTGCTGACCCCCATCTTTGATTTCCCATCTTTCCCTGCAGGAAGTTGTGACCTTGGATGAAGAGACCCTCAATACTCCCTGCTACTGCCAGCTGGAAGCAAAGTCTTGCCATATTTTGCTAGACCAGCTTGGCACCTATGTCTTCGTTGGAGAGTCCTACTCCAGGTCAGCCATCAAGAGACTCCAGCTGGCAATCTTTGCCCCCACCGTTTGCACCTCCCTGGAGTACAGCCTCAAGGTCTACTGCTTAGAGGACACACCAGATGCTCTGAAGGTAACCTTACCTTGTGATGCTGGTGTGGGCTGCCCCTGCTTCCCAAAGCTGTTTGTGCTGCTGGCAAGATGCTACCTGGTGCCTCTCAGGATGGCCTGGCCCCAGGGAGCAGACAACCTGATGTAACTGCCTGCAAAGTGACCACAGTGAAGTAATAAGCATGTTTCCTGTTTTCCCTGTCCTTTCTCACCCTCTCCAAAGGAAACAATGAGGGTGTTGCTTAGCTCCTATACTGGGCTCCCTTTCTGCAGAGATTACACGAGAGGTTTTGCTGCTGCTGGGTGAGCTTTCCCTCTCACACACAGAAAACGCTACCGTGATTTACATAATTTTTCTATAGACCCTGTTATTCCTGCAGGGAGACATGTCTCTCCCCCAGTTGGGAGGGATATGTTACATAGGTAACATAGAGTGCGAAATGGGAAGCTTGAATTTTGATCCATAATGTATATGGACCACTGGTGCAGTGTGGCTGTTTAATTCCGTGACTTGTCCTGCGATGTCAGTATTGCTTTAGTGCCTCTAGGTGGAGTTGCAGGCAACACTTTCGCTCCTGGATTGCCTTTTTCTCCTAAGAGCTGCTGGTGTAATAGTGGGATGGTGTTAAAAACAAATAGGATGGCACTCTTGAAAAGAGTGCCTGACCTTTGTGTTGGACCTTTGCATTGTCTGAGAAGTACAGAGGCATATACTGATTCTCACATTATAAACTTCAAGTTGTAGGTGGGGCTGGCACATGAGATGAGTTGGCAAGTTCTTGGAGAGCAGATGTCAGGGTGGCAAAGGCTGCTTGCCTTTCTGGGCTTGTTGCTGCTGCTGGTTGCTCTTCTCAGGAACGTACTTAGCTTTGGGTATGGAAGGAGGAGAGGAGCAGCCCCTGCTTCTCCTATGGTCTCACCCTGCCTGTCATGTTGCCTGCAGGAGGTGCTGGAGCTGGAGCGCACACTGGGTGGGTACCTGCTGGAGGAGCCCAAGTCCCTGCCCTTCAAGGACAGCTACCACAACTTGCGTCTCTCCATCCATGACATTCCCCATGCACTGTGGAGGAGCAAGCTGCTGGCCAAGTACCAGGTAAGGGGCAGAGGCAAGGCGAGCTGGAGTCCCAGACTGGGGACATCATCCTCACCCGGGTTCTGTGGGGTTATGAATGCCCTGGTCTTGTCTCCAAAGTTGTCTCCCACAGGGACAGAGGAGGAAGTGGGACTGGTTTTCTGGTCTTTTCTGGTGGGATGCTGTCTGTAGTGTCCCTCTGTGCTGTCTTATCCCCGTGGGGTGGCTGGTGGGAGTGGGATCTCCCAAGAGATCTCCTGGAGCCTTCACTGAGCCTGTGCTTTTGGCGATCCTCAGGAAATCCCTTTCTATCACATCTGGAGCGGCAGCCAGCGAGCCCTGCACTGCACCTTCACCCTGGAGAGGTACAGCCAGGCCTCCACTGAGCTCACCTGCAAGATCTGTGTCCGACAGGTGGAAGGGGAAGGGCAGATCTTCCAGCTCCACATCATGCTGGGAGAGGTGAGCGATGGGGAGGTGGAGGGACAGCACAGGGTCATGCTCAGGAGCCACTCTGTGCTGCAACATCTCACCCTGTTCTTTGCCTTGCAGCACGCCAGGTCCTTTGACACCCTCCGTTCCCACCACAGTGGTACCAACACCACTACCACCCAGCTGGGACCCTATGCCTTCAAGATCCCCCTCTCCATCCGGCAGAAGATCTGCAACAGCCTGGATGCTCCGAACTCCAGGGGAAATGACTGGAGACTTCTCGCCCAGAAGCTCTCCATGGATCGGTGGGTCTCTGCATGCTTTGCTTTCCCACATTGTGCCCCAGGCAGAGGCTCTTCATCCTGCCCTCCCTCCCTGCTGAACCATATAGCTAGGTTATGTCCAGCTATATAGGTCTGCCCATAAATACAGATATAATGTACATAGTTATACCCATCTATATCCATGCATCAATCTGTGCCACTGTAATGGGTTTCTTATGTAATTTATCTGGGACCATGCTTGTGGTGTTCCTGTCTGGGTTCAGCTCCAAGGACTCAGTGTATGGGAGGGTAATTTTAGAAAAACAAAGGTTGCATTGCTTTTGCATGAATGACAACTCTGTGTAAAAATTGAAGATAGTTTCTCAAGGGCTTTGGCATTTGCATTATGCCATTTCCATCAGGGTTCATCTTGCAAACAGGTTTACTGCTCCAGTGTATTCCTTCCTTTCATCCCTGAAGGGCACTGCACCAACCTGGTCTTTCTCTCTGTTTCCCTTTTGCAGGTATCTGAACTACTTTGCCACCAAAGCCAGCCCCACCGGGGTGCTCCTGGACTTATGGGAAGCCAAGCACCAAGATGACGGTGATCTCAACACCCTGGCCAGTGCCTTAGAAGAGATGGGCAAGAGTGAGATGCTGGTGGTCATGGCCACAGAGGGAGACTGCTGATGATGCTCCCCATGGCTGTTGGGCCAGGAAGATGAAACAGGGAGTGAGGGGGGAACCCTTCCCCGGCAGCAGGGGAGGCACATCCATCCCCCGGCAGCAGCTGAGCGAGGAAGGGCCGAGGCCGTCGCTTCTCCCTCCCTCTCTGCATCACTGTCAGCCTTAGAGACCCATCCTCAGCGTTTACAAGGAATTCAAGTGTTACACAGCATTCCTCTTCCTCCTCTTCCTCCTTCTCCTCATGGCATGGGGAGGAATTAGGGCTTCTCGAGTTGGGATGGGGGCTTTCCTTCTTCTTTGTTTGGGTTCCCCTGCACCTCCTTTAATAACATTTCTGCATTGAAGAGATGAGTACAATCTAGTCAAATGGCTTGCTTCTGGCAAAAGCTTCAGACAGCTTAACAGGCAAACAAGAAAGAAAAAAAAGGAAAAAAAAGTTTCTTAGGAAACGCAAATAATTTATTATCCAGATCTTTGGATGAGTCCTTTTTAAAAAAAACCGAAAAAATATTAAAAAAAGACAGATTTATAAATCTTTTTTGTGTGTGAGAGCAAGAGCGTTGCCATGGTTGGGGTGGCAAAGAGATTTAAATGAACATACTTTTGTAGGGAAAATCATGGAGCAACACATGTTTACATGTCCTGGGACCCCCGGGGAGTCCGTAGGGTGAAGTGCCTCTACGCCCCTCTGGTTCAGGGCCAGCTGAGACCCTCCCTAAGACTTTTTCCTTGCAAAGTCCCCTTTCCCCAGCAGCAGTGCCTGGAGCAAGGGGTCATCTCCGCTTGCGAGGATGAGTGAGGGGCTCTGCCCTGCATTTAGGGTTCAGGGGGGAAGTGCATCTAGATATGGGTGTTTTTAATGAATTCTTCCCTGGCATCATTTGGGGGAGCTTTTTAGGATGACTACACCTTCATTTACATAATTTCAGTACAAACCAAAGATTTCAGTCCTGCACCAACCCACAGGCCAAAGGCCAAAGGCTTTAAACCCGACAGGGTTTTTGTAGTGAGCACCCCAAACCTGGGCTTGGTGGTCAGAAGGAGGTGATGAGCAGGTTGTGCCAAGGGTCCAGGGAGAGCAGAGGGCTGGCGGGCTAAGATGCAGCCCCATGCAAACTGTGTTGGTTTTGGGTCCATGTGCTTGCCCCTGTTTTCTGATGCAGTATTTCAGCAGGGATTCAGGGAGGGAGACATTGGAATCTTCAAGTTGCAAGCCAGGCCGAGCATTTTTATGCGAGGGACAGCATTGTAGGCAGTGATAGGGTTTCCATCCTGTCATTGCAGCTCCTTTTTTCTTCCCCCCTGTAACAGACCTTTTATAATGATGGAGAAGTTGTGGGATGAATAGAAAGTCATCAAGGGGTAGGCAGGAACAAGGTTCCTTGCAAAGATATGGTGTTTCAATGAAGGTAAAAATTTAGATTGCTTGCAGATAGAAATAGTTACTCAGTGAGTGCTATATCTTAGAAATGTCTGTTTAAAAATAAATAAATGAATAAAAGGATTAGACTAGATCACACGGCAAGGCTGTGGATTCTCCATCAGTGGAAGTATTAACAGCAGGGTCTGAGAGCAGGTCCTGCTTTGGGCTGTGATGAGCAGTGTCCTGGCTGCAAAGCCCTGGTATGGTGTTACAGGGTGCATGCAGCATCCTGCAGCACACTGGGGACTGGAGCAAACTCAGGACTTGGGGAGCCATGCCATGATTGACAGCATCGCCTTTGAAGGGCAGCGTGGGAGGAGTTTTCAGTATTGCTTGAGCACAGGGATGATTCTTCTCGGCAGCTCTTGAAGCAGTGATTGATGTGTAGAGCTACTCCCTGTTGTACTTTGGGGTCTCTGGGATTCCTTTCTTTCTGGGTTTTTGAGGTTGCGGGAGAGAGGGGATCTCTTTCCTCTGTGCTAGATGGAAAGACTTCTGCTGCATGAGCTCCTGTGTCACATGGGAAGGGTTTTGTCCATCCTTTAGGTTGCATTTGATTATCTGAGTTCTCACACCCCATCTCTGAGCTGAGGTGGAGCAAGCAAATTTGGAAAGAAGTGAAGAATTGATGGATCAAACCAGCTGCTGGCATTTTATAGGGCTCCTTTCTCAGTGCTGGGGTGCTCTCTGTGAGATGAGATGCTCTTCTTTCAGGTTGTGTCTGAATCTCTCTCGCTTTCATTCCACTGTCTCTTGTGCACAGATCACTGCATTGGCATGTGCACCCATCCGTCTGTCCATCCATCCATCCGTCCCACCCATGGGTGCCTCTGCCTCCATCCCCATCTGTCTGTGTTTGTCTTCCCCTTCTTTTGGCAGGCAGCAGCCTCCTGGATCCGCCGACATGTGTGTCTGGGAGGTTCTCCCCGTTTTTCAGACCAGAGAACCTGCACTAGAAGCAGAACGGGGGGAGGCAGGGTTTGCTCCTCACCCTGGTCCTCTGAGTGCCTGCTGCCCATCTCCCATGGGAGCCAGCTTCCAGGAGCCCTCCATGCCTCCCTCCGTGACTGGGGGTTTGTCTACCCAGTCATTTTGGCAAAAGCAATCCCATGGTCCGTGTCATGCTGGCAGTGTCCGTCTCTTGCTTCGCAATCTGTTTTCCATATTTATATGTCTGGAGGATGGGCCTAGCGGCATCCTCTAAAACTGCATCTGTTTATTCTGTAAACTAAAGAACTGTAAATAAAGTTTAGCGTTCCTATTGTAACAAATTAATTTTTATGCAATAAATTATATTTCCTAGTCTAATAAAAAAACCACAAAAACCACAAAACCCAATCTGATCACTTCTCTTGTGTTCATCACTCATGAGTTCCTGCTGGGTTTCGCATCTCCAGGGATTTGGATTCAGCTTGAGCAGCAGCTGCAGCATAGGGATCTCTGTGAGCATCCCTTCAACCTGTTTTTGGGTCTGATGCTGCAGGCATGCTAGTGCCAGCACCAGAAGATGTTGCTGTCAGAGTCCCTAATGGAGGTAAACTGTATCAATTGATTTATGGTTTGTTTTGGGCTCATATGAGTGATTACAAGGCAGGGACTAGTGCTACAACCATGTCTTGTGGGCTAAGGCACCATCTCAAGCAGTTCATTTTCTTCCTTGTGGGATATCCTGCAGAAAGCAATGCATCTTCCAGCAAGAACTAGGACCAGGGTGCCTAGTTTGAGAGGGAGAAACAGAGTACAGAGCTGCAGCCTGTAACTTGGGCACCCTGTCCTCCAAACTCTGCCATGCTCCTCTGCCTCCTTGCCTTGCCCATCCCTCCTTTGGGACTACCTCTGCCATGACGCTTCCCTGCCTTGATGCTTCCCTGCCTTAGTTCCATCACACTGGCTCTGACAGAGGAAGCAAAGCCAGAAGGGTTTGCAGGGAGAGGTGAGGTCTCACTGCCCCTGCCCACTCTGCCTGGGACACTCACTCAGCTTGTGGGGTCAAGGTGCCACCAGGAGATGACAATGTTTTCCCTACTCTGGGCAGGTGTGGGTACTCTGCAATCAGTGAAAGAAATAGGGAGGAAATTGCTGACCTGTCATGGCAGCAATTTTACCAGAGCCATGCAAAGATGCAAAACCCTCCCTGCTGGGCTTTCTAGCTCTAAATACAATGATGAGGCAGATACTTTCTCAGAAGTAATAACCTTATCTTTTGTTTACGTATTAATTCATTTAACCTCCATCTTCCAAGTTGCTTTCACTGGGCACCTTTTGCACCCATCTTTACAAGGGCCCAATCTGTGGGTAGCTTTGACCAACCAGTGCCTGATTTCATCTCCTATTGAAATACACAGCTTTCTAATTCCCATAGAATTAAGCTGGCCCAAGTCTTCTCTGCAGTTGACATATTGAATTCAGACCCCATGACAGGTTCATGAGTGACTGCCATGCCATCACTAAGTGCTGACAGATTTATTCTGCTGGATGCCTGGGAGCACCAGAGCAGCCCACATCAGGGCCTCTTGAATTTTCTATTACACGTTTAGGAAATTTCCTTTAGGCCAGTCCCATTGGATTTTACAGTTCACCTATACCATGAGCTGCTCTGTACAGTGGCAAGCTGTACCAAAGAGTGGGGGGACCTCCTCTGTAAGTCCCACTTAACAAATTCCAATCTCTTAACCATTACTTACATGCCCTTTGCTCCATTACACCTCCAGCATGGTGAGGGCAAGCAGTGCTATGGGAAGCCTGGTAGGCCTTTGGGATAATCATGAAACCTTCCCTGCTCCTTCACAACTTGTCTTGATTCCAGGCTAGTGCAGGACGTGTGTGGGGTTGGGGTAGAGGGGGAACAGCCCAAACTCCACTTTGAGCACAGGAGTGTCCCTAAAATCTGCACCAAGCCCATGTGGAAGTCTGTGTTGCAGAAGGTCTTTTGAGTAATACTAACTTGGGGGCCTTCTCATGGATTCAATTAAATGTGAACAGCCTTTGTTTCCCCTACTCGGCTGTCACAGTCCCTTGTGTTGATAAGATCTGAGGCTCTTCTCCAGCAGTGGGTTTTTTGACATGATAGACTGCAGCAGGTCAGAAATATCAGACGAATCTCTCTGAGCTGATGGGTTACTGACTCAGATAGGCTGTGCCATCTCCTCAGGTGCTTTCCCAGACAAGCATGTCAATGTAGATGAAAATCCCAAACAGAAACCTCTGGAGGGAAACCCGTATGCTCCTCTCATGCCTTTCAATTTCAGCACATCGCTGGTGGGTTGGTATTGTGCTTCTGCTTGTTTTGATCACAAAAGAACTAAAAAAAACACAGCATGAATAAGTCTGGGGCTATCTGCGTGCCCAGTGCTGCCCGGTATGCTCTCCTTGAAGGCTCAGCGAGGCTGGAGATGGGTGGTGGCTGGCCCTGTCTCCCAGGGGGTGGCCAGCTTTGTGTGTACTGGTGCTGCTGGGAGGTGAGGTATCTGGGCTGGTCTGCATTTGTCCCATAGGCAGTTGTACATGGAAAAAAAAACCAGACTAGATCATCTTCGGGTCTTTTGCAAGAAAACAGGACAATTTAGCTTTGCTGAAGAAAAGCTGGATATGTGTGCAATGGAGGAAAAAGCATTACCTTAGATGTGGGAGACGGGAAGGCTAAAGGTAAACAGTTAGCAACATGAAACCTAAGATAAAAAACTCCACTAATTGCCAACACAAGTGCAAATAAATTGCCGAAGCACATCTGGTTGTAACGGAGCTGCAGAAAAACTGGGGTCCCACCAGTTTATAATTTTCCTATATAGCTGCCCACCTGTCAAGGAGCCAAACCCATCTTTGGGGGAGGAATAGGAGAATGAAGAGTTGGGGAGATGAAAAAGGCTAATGAAGTTTTCTTTCACAGTTCCATGATGCCCTGCAGGTGAATGTTCAAGTGTTGGAGGAAATTGAGGACTTTACAGTGAAATTCATCTTAATGGGCCACTGCAGGAAGTGAAGCCAGCAAAGTCCCTGGCTCTGGTAAGTGGCCCCTCGTTCTACAGAAGAATTCCCCATTTCCCCCCCTCACATCTTCAGGAGGGGATGATGCACTCGTGCTTTGGTAAGTTCCACAGAAAAAAACAAGTCCTGACGAATTTGCTACTGCTACACCATAAGCTAGACCGTGATTAACACTGATTTAAAAAGAGAGCTTCTA
>JANRGW010042120.1:23484-67780 GCA_024733675.1 Psilopsiagon aymara
ATGCTGGCTGTCACCAAGCACCTTGTTGTTCTTCATGTGCCTCAGCATGCCTTCCAGGAGAATCCACTCCAAGATTTGCCAGGCACAGAGGTGAGGCCGACTGCTCTGTAGTTCCCTGGCTCATCTATTTTGCCCTTCTTGAAAATGGGGGTTATATTTCCCTTTTTCCAGTCGTTGGGAACTTCACCTGATTGCCATGATTTTTCATATATGATGGACAGTGTCTTAGCAACTTCATGTGCAGCTCCTTCAGGACCCACGAATAGATTCTGTCTGGTCCCAGTAGGATTTTTTCTGTTTCCCAATTGTCTTATGATCTACCCTGTGATAAGAATCCAATTACCTATTGGTGGAGGACAGAAAGTTTTCACCTGTAAAATGATATATTTATTCTGATTTGTTCAGTATTATGCAAATATTTTAGCTTCTGTTTCTCCCCTTGAATTTCTCTTCTTTTTCATCCCTTTAGAATTGGGTCTCCCAACACGGTTGATCGTTGTGTCTCTGAGGAGCTGTGCTATGAGGGAAGCTTTTGTTCTTTTTTTGTAGTTGCTCTTTTTTAAAGGACTTAACTGCACAGATAATTTTCATATCATTGAGGAACGTGGTCAGCACCATTTAATGGCAGTCAGTGTTAAAGTCTGCACTTGCTAGTGGTATTCCCCTGCTTGAGCAGGGAGGTTGGGCTAGATGACCTCCAGTGGTCCCTTCCAGGGTCAACCATTCTGTGACTCTGTATTGTGACTGCTCAGTGCATACATTTGATTAGGGAAATTCATTCCACCTGAAAGACGTAGAAAAGAAATTCATTTCCCTAAGAGACAGCAAATCAAAGAAAAGATGGAAGTTTTATTTTTATGTGATTTACCAACTGGGAAGTAAATTGTAAAGCACAGAGCAGGAAAAGCTCTGAATAAGATGGTCGCAGTATAACGCAGTTAAGACCCACTGTTCTGAAGGGAAGAAGTTACTGTTTTCAAAGAATGACTTAATCACCTTCACTGAGATTTGGGTAGCAAAGGATGCAATAACCTATTAGGGCTGTGTTTGCCAAGAGCCTTGCTTGACTACTCCTAATTAGTCATCCAGCTGCCACTGGTTCCAGTGGAAATTAGGTACCGTGGCTCTTTGAGCATCTGAGTGTAGCAGAGCACCTGTGTTTGGTTTTTCAAATGTGCTTGGTTTAGGGTTGTATTTACTAGAAATACTTGGTCTCAGCACCTGCATTTCTCTTGAAAATGGGGTTTTGGCTTCTAAATAACAGGAAGTGCTTCCCAGTATCCTGCTTATAGTGTGGGACTGTTATAAGTCTGTGGCTGAGAGGTCAGGCAGCCTTTTGCCCCAGAAGGAGAGGAGTGAAGTGTGGCTGATTCCTAGTTGTGCCCCTCTGACCTGGAGAGCAGGAGCTTAGTCTCTGGGACCTTGCTGTTGTCAGATGGGGCTCTAGATACCCCAACAGTGTAGGCTGGCTTTCATCAATGCCTATTAATCCCTTCTTTGAGAAGGTCTCACTTGGAGATTGTTATCTTCAATAATCTAAAGCAATTCAGGGATGGAGGAGACTCTAGGAATGCAAAAAAGGAAACAACAGATGCATTACTTGTCATTTTCTTTACCTTCACATGTGACTTTCCATTTTCTTTGCAACATTTAAATGATTTGGGCTGGAATATCAAATTGACGATATTGAAATTTGCTGCTGGCTGCAGCATCAGTGATACCAGCAAATAACTCAGCCTTCCTGAGAGAAGATTTAAATCTTCTATCTACTCATCCAGAAAATGAACAAAACTTCTATATAGATAAATATCAAACAATAAACCAGGGGGAACAGAAAGCACATTAAATGAAATAGGTTCAGCAACCACACAAAAAAGATGTAGAAGAATGGCAGTTGGAACAGCATATGTTACTGCTGTTACTGTACAGCAAGAGTTTTTATTCCTTGCCTTGAATACCACATTTGGGTTTGCTTTGTAGGTCTGACTGTGAAAGGACGCGGTGCTGAAAGAAACAAAGATAGTTTAATGTGCTGACAGTCAGCACCGGCAGCCAAGTGCACAGAAATAGCTTTTGCCTGGATTGGTTATGAACATGCTGCAGGGTCTAAAAGCAGCGCACTGTCACGGGCACAAGATGGATTAAGAATAACCAGACTTATCCAAAATCCATCAGAATGTGACTAAGATCAGAGCCTTGCCAACGTGCGGCTCCTTAAGCAGTAGCACTGGACTCTGCTTTGTTAGGGATAAACACAACTGTAGCGTCCATGCTAGTCAAAGGTTACTCTTTATGAGCACAAATTCAAGACATTGTTTTTTCTTTCTCTGTAGAAGAGTTGGGACTGAAGAGGTGCTTTGAAATGCGGAGGTGTTGCCTTGAGGAAAACTAAATGCCAGGCCCTGTTGGCTCGAGGGCCTTTTTCCTGTCCAGTTTTGTTCATATCCTAAAGGAACAATTGCTGCTGATAATTTGCCAATGCCTATTTTGTAGATCAGAAAGTGATAGTTTACTTAATGTTTAACTTAACCCATAAAATTGCTTCCTTCCGGAGAAAAAAGTTCAGTGGTTAGTGCAGGGGATTGGGAAATCTGCTCCTTACTGGCTCATTGATTTATTCTGTGATATTGGAAACGCCTCTCATGTCTCCTGGCTGTATCTGCAGTATTATTGCAGAGGTATGGTTTCAGAGATTTGCAAAGAGGATTTGATTCTGGTAAAGAAACCTTGTTCCTTCTATAGCATAATTCAACAAATGACCAGTTTGAAAAATAATTTGTTTTTAAAATCCTTGGTCAAAGCTGGAAGCAACATTGCTTCCAAAACCTGTCAGGGAAGCTTGTTCTGCTGGTTCTTCTGTAGGCAGCACCAGTCAAGGGGCCAAAAGAACAAATGTATTCATCTGGCAGTGGGGGAAACCTGTGCTAGTAAGGCAGGATTGGAGCAGAACCAAAATAGCTGGTTTCAGAGGTTACCAAGTTTGTTGGGAAGGCTTTAGGGCACCCATTATTCTTGAGCCCACACTTCCAGAAATGTTTGGCTCAGTGCCACAGGATCTTCCAGAAGTCTCTGTTTAAAGACATGATGCTTGGTGTGATACCCCAGAATAGGGGCAGCCCATAGGGTTGAATCACCCATGCTGATAAACACTGAAGAGATCTTTAGGTCCATGCAGAAGAGAAGCATCCGGTCCCGCTGTGCTTTGCTGATATGCCTGTAACTGAGGAGAGGAAGAGGGATGGGGACTTCCTCCTCTTATCTGGATTTCTTGTTCTGGTGAGCCCCTGCTACCAGGTTAATTGCACTCACTGAAATATCTGTCACTGTTGACTCATGACCTGCTAGGCAGGACGAGATGGGGTGAAGTTTTCATTAACATGACAGGATTGAATATAGCCTGTCTCTTCCTGTGTGACATGTTTCTGAAAAACAAGGATAGGCAGCTTATGTTACAACTATAACTATGTCGTGGAGAAAAATCCGGCTTGTCGTTGCTCTGTCTATGTTTAGTATGGCTGCACTATTGTTTAATGAAGAGCTTTTTCCACTGTGAAGAGGAGGGCACTAAGGACAAATGTACTTAATGGGATGTTTGCTGCCAGGGTGATAAATTATGCCCCAGAGGTGCCTTGGATCAGATGGGACTTCTCAGTTCTCTGCCCTTCCTATTGTTGATCTCCATGTAATTTTGACATTGCTTATCTGGAGAGTCCCTTTATTTTTAATGCTGTTGAGGATCAGTAGCCTCGCTGATTATAAAAAGAGTGTTTTTCTCATGTACATGTGCCTAGTGCAACCCTAGATGTGATTCTGACCTGACTGGGGGCAATGGAAGACATCAGGCTGTACTATATGTTACAAGGGAAGGCATTGCTTGAAATGTGTTTTATTGCTGTTGACTTCAGGCCCGGTGGAGTTGACATCTCACGTTCATTTAAT
This sequence comes from Psilopsiagon aymara, assembly GCA_024733675.1. Classification (NCBI taxonomy): domain Eukaryota; kingdom Metazoa; phylum Chordata; class Aves; order Psittaciformes; family Psittacidae; genus Psilopsiagon; species Psilopsiagon aymara. Next base: position 27,424 of record JANRGW010042120.1, read on the forward strand.
GTGGAGCATTTCTGTCTAAACACCAGGAAGTAGAGCTGATATTCCTTCCTGAAAAGGACTTTGAACTCTGAGAGTATCTCGTACTGCCCTTAGCATGTAGCAGTTGCCACTGAAGAGAGAGCAGGAAGCATTAGCAATCGAAGTGCTGAGCAACAGGTAAAGCAAGTCAGGTCTCTCTGGAGAGCCATCACCTCCTGCTTTGGGTCAGGATGAGAGCCAGGCTTACCCTCTGGCTTGACTGTATCATAACAACGCATTAGACAATTACTGGTTGGTGCACCTAGCTTCACCTGCTCACCCCATGCCATCAAAGGATTTGTGCTGGAGAACCATTGCATACACAGGGCTTGGTGTTTTGTGTCCTCAGAGTTTTGCATTCAGCTCCTAGTGCTGTTGCTGTTTAAAGTCTTGTTTGTAGGACACCTGAAATGAGAAAAAAACCATTTGTGGAAATAGGTAACTATCCCCTGGAGTGCTGCATGCGTCAGAGGTGATCAGTTTTGCTCTGTCCTTCTGCCTCTTGAGGAATGGGGTGCCTTCTTTAGGATTTAGGATGTATAAAAAATACCAGACTTCAAGTGGCTCTGGCTGTAGGAGCCCCAGTGATCTATTGGTGGATTCATTTCCACCCCTTCCATCTTCTTGACTGGTGTGCAGCTGACTGTCTTTCATGCGTGCTGTTCCCAGAAACACAAGCAGAGGATCAAATAACAACGTGTTTTGACTCCAAACTCTGGTGTGACTTATCGTGTTATCAAAGCTTTTGATTTAATTGAAATTTCACAGATAACCCTGGACCTGCTTTTAAGTGCAGATTCAAGTGCCAGTGGGAATTCAATTAAACCTTCCCCCCACCACCACCTTTTAATGCCTGCATTTTGTTTGGGAGGTTTATGGAAGGGATTTGCTACTGCTTATCTCAAGCTAGAGCTGTGTGTCTGGGTTCAAAGATACCCTTTGTCTTTGGGCCACTTTCTTTTTCCAGTTATTCCAGAGTTTGATTGGAACAACCCCACTGACAGAAATGGACTATTTGAGATTGACGCTGATTTAAGGATTGCAGAATTTGTTGTGTTAGAAGTAGAATTCCTTCCTTGTTTCCATTTACATCTCTTAAAACAATTGGCCTAAGCTCAGGAAAGATGTCCGTTTAAACAGACCTCAGATATATTCTGAATAGGGGATTGACTGTGGCTTTGCAATACTGTAGTCTAATCTAATAAAAGCTGGTTATTTGCTGGTTCCTTGCAAGCTGTATTTGCTTCCCAGCTCCGAGGAGTTTTAATAGCCACTCCAGTAATGCTGACTGCAGTGCACTGTGGTGAACCTCAGAACATTGTATATGTCTGATTACATTTGCTTTCAATTACAGTCTTGTGGGTTTGAAAAATCAGAGCAGTTCAGGCCCATTTGGGAACCACCGCAAAAAATCACTAGTAACCTGAGATACCCAGTGCTTGAAAACGTAAAAGAAGAGGAAAATGTTGAATGTTGTGGGCCAAAACCCATCTATTTTGCTTTATGAGAAGAGAACCATTGCAACAACTGTGAGGTTAAGACATCAGGGGCACCATATCTAACAGATAAACCTTTTCCTTTTCCATCCAAGCATGCTGGGAATGAAGTGTGAATGACTCAAACCAGAGACAGCGTTCATCGGAGGCTTGAAGCTGTCCTGGTTCACTAGTGAATTAGCAATATTGCTGTCTTTGCTGCTCCCTGTTGGGTAGGTTGGTGGGTCTCAGACCTTTTTCTGATGATGAGAACTTCACCAACATTTTCCTCTCTTGCTAAGGGAGCTGTAGAGTTCTTGAGGATGTTAACTTTAAATTGAACTTATTTCCATCAAAATGCACTGTCTTCCGGAGTTGTTGAACATCCTTCAAATTTGGCTAAACAAGGAGCTTTCTTTTCATGAAAATGTTTTTCCAGTAATGAACCTCTCAGTTCCTGTTCAAACGTGGCCTCCACACAGAATTTGTGTCGTTTTCATCAGCCCTACTAGCAGCCGGATGGCTGTAGAATGAACAGACATGTACATCCTGCAGATGGTTTTGCAAAGGACCCCTTCTGCTGTTGTGTATAGGTCCCCGAGTTCTGCATGGCTGGGACTCGATCTGTCATTCAGAGTGCTGCAGTGTGTCTGTTCCTGCCTAATGCTTCACTCTTCCAGCTGTGGGAGAGCATCAATCATGTGGCCAATCCCTTTTCCCCCTGCCAACATCTGGCAAGCAAAGAAAGGGCTCATGAACACATGAAAGATCAAGCCCTGGCGCAGCACTTTGGGGCATTTGGGGCATTATGAATAAATAAAAGAGGAGTCGGGAGGGTTTAACTGTGTTAAAGCCCAGCCACAGCACTGTCCCACCAACAATGGTGCAGTGAATTTTCACCCCAGGTGGGGAGAATCTTTTCAGCTACTCTGAACTTAGGACCAAAAGGTGGGGTGTAAGACTGTCATCAATCCCCTGAAAATAATGGCAAATGCAAACAACATGCAGACTGAGTAACTAGGGTAGCTTTTACTCTGTAGTAGGGACCAGTGTATGTTGCCAGTGTTCTACATTTCTTCATTCGTGATGGGACAGTTTAGAAACACATCTCCTAAATTTGAGGAAGCATATGGGTAACAAAGCTGAACACTTTCCTTTCTGTGGTCCCAGTAAAAACGTTCTTCAGCTGGCACAAAACCTTTACAGTCCCAGTATCTGGTAAGCTGGGTGCTGAGGCATCTCGCTCAGTCTGGATTTGTTCCTTTACCTCCATACGTATCTTTATAGTGAAGCTAAGGGCCAGGGGCAACTAGAGAAAGCTGCAAGAGTCATTCACATCCCTGCAAACAGCTTTAAACTCTTCCAGCAAGAGGTCAATGGAAAAGTATCTTATTGTTTGCTGGGTCATCTCAATGCACAAAGCAGAGCTCTGTTGGACATGCTCTAACAATGTTATTAATGTTCATGATGCATCAGTGTCATCCCCTGAGGGGAGGAGGAACCCCCGGTGACTGAATTGCACAGGCCATACTAGCTAATGAGATGCTCTTCTTGCCAGGCCTGACAAATAAGCTTCTGTTAATCTTCATTGTTATTGTTCTCATGCTCATCTATGTGCTCAGGAGGGGGTTGGTTTTAGGGATGCTTGGCTGAGGTATGGCAGGGTGACCCGTGCCAGTTAGCGAGCGGGCTCCAAAGGTAAGCTTGGGACTTCAAGGGGCAGCTCAGCAGATGAGGAGGAACACTTGAATCTGTTCAATAAAGTAGTATGTTGAAGTGTTTAGTTGCAAGAAGTAAGAGTTCTGCAGAGGACAGAGATAAAAGGAGGCTTTCAGGCAGGAGAGAGGATTCCTGCCTTTTCCAGATGTAGCATTTGCATTTGGAGGAGAGCTGCCAAAAGGCCAGGCTGATGAAGGATGCTTTGTGATGCTTCCAGCCTATGAAAAAAACACAGTGCTTTGAAAGTTAGGTGCTTTTGGATTATTAGGCAAGGGATGAAATAAGCATCGTAAGATCCCTTTCACCCTCTTCTCGTGGAAGCCCAGCCTCCAACGCATTATATAAATACTGCCATTTTTTCCTTCCTTTTTTGTCTGCTTTCTTTTAAGGCCTTTTTTCATTTTCTTGCCTCAATCATTTATCGACCTCATAAATCAGAAAATTTTGTCCATGTGAATTTATGACAGGTCTTTTATATTTATTTTTTTTGTTGACAGGCTTATAAACTACTGAGCCCTGGTTTACTGCCCAATGAGTCCTGATCCCCGTCAGGATAAATAATATTTGGAGAGAAGATTGAAATAATATCAGCAAACAGAGAATGTCTGGCTTTTACAAACAAATGTTGCTTTCTGCCATGATGGTGTCTCTCCTAATATGTGCTCAGAAAATCTCCAATCTTATCTCCGTTTCAGATACACTCAAATCAGGTATACTCACATGCCAGGGAACCATGTAAGTAGAAGATGTGACTATCAGTTTCAGAGAGCACTGAACCCAAAATAGACCATTTAACAGTTTAGGGTCCTAATGGTACTTTGAAAGTTTCCTGAAGAAGTTTTGCCAGTCATGTCTGCTTCTCCTTTTAAGGCTTTATTTTTAAAAGATCAAAGTAAATTCCTGATTTTGAATGAAGGAGGACACAGCCCTGCAGAAAACATTTCACCTCCAGAGTAATGCAACTGGATAACATTAAACTTGCTGTCAGCCTCATCCTGAGAGTGGCCCTCCTCCTCCAAACATTTATGCACATGGGTAATTTTCTACACAGTGAATAACTGTATTGAATTCAACGGGAGCACACGTGCACCCAAAATTATTTGTGTGTGTATTCATGGGTATGTTTGTTTGATGGGAATGAAAAATTCTGGAGAGGGCTGAGATATAAAGGAGGTTCATTCATCAGTAACCCCCTCTGCAGATCATATTAGCCCTCCTCTCTTGCCTGGAGATGGACATGTGGAATATGTGCACGCAGGCTTTGAGGCCAGCACAACAAACTTAACTTGAATTAAGTCACCAGCTTTCAAGGGACAGGGGTAGGTAACATCTGTTCTTGGAGACTCCTAAACACAGACATCACACAGCAAAACCACCAGAGAGGCTCTACTGACCTGAACATATAGAGGCTTTATATAGCAAATAATTTATGTGCGCCCTGAATGCTCTTTCTATACATTTATTTTTACTAATATTTCATGCAAAAAAACCAAAAAGGGCTTGAAAGTGATGAAGTATGTATTTTCATCTGAGTCTTTGAGGGGACCTTTTAATTACGTAGCTTGTAAAATCGACAGAGCACCAAGACAGTCTCCATAAGGGAATGCAGTCACTCTTGGACAAAGCAGTAAGCACAAGGCTATGCAGAATACCTTTCTGTGGCTGTACTTGCTGTAAAATCCTGTCAGATACCATTTTAGCTGTGATTTGTTCTCTTTAGCTCCATGATCAGAGGGAATTCAGCCATTGAACAGGGTTTGGCAGGTCTCACTCCTGAGTAAAGGACTAGACCACTGTAAGCTGCCTAGTGTGTGTTGTAGGCAATTGACTGACTGTCTTGTATTTTACGTACATACATAAATGTTTTACCAGACATTTTTAAATTGTTCTTTATTCTTATCTCTTACATTTTTTTGTGCTTTCTTACCATCCCTGACTGCATCAGCTTCTTTTCCTCATAGTGACATCTTTTCTTGTGTCATAAAACTGTATCTGGGCATTTATCCTTACATCCCTTGGATATTGTTTCTTTCCTTCTTAATATGTTCTGTCCTGCTCCCCCCCAGCATTGCTGCACTCATTTCAAATTGTTCCAGTGGGACTCTGTGCGCTGGGTTTATTTCTTCCATCATTTTCTCTCTCTCACATACCCTTTCATCTCCAATCCCATGTAAGAGATAACAGAGAGATGATAAGAGTGTCCTGGACACAGGCAATATCATGAGGCTGAGGAAACTTGTCCTTGCCGCCTTGCAGAAGTTGCCCTATCACTAGATTTGGTGCTAGCATAGACTATAACCAGGACAAGCCAGTCTGGAGCTGTAACAGAAACGGGGACAAAGACCGGTGCCAGCGACGTTTCATACTTGGGGTGAGGGTCTATCCTCACCTGTCTTAGTAGCCTTGTAACTAACTCCCAGGAATATGGGAAAACCTGCTCTTCTGCTGACACTAAAGTCAGCTTCTTTCGGGAGAAGTGATGGAAACCTCATTTGGCAGGAATAAAATCATCAAGGTCTTGTGCTGGTTTGTAACCTGTAATTTTTGTAGAAGTTGTCTCTGTGGTCTGCCAAGCAGAAATTCATCATCCCTGGCCTGAAGTTAGTGGGTAATGAATGTTCTGTGGTGGATAAGGCAGGCTGGGCTTTCATTCTGCAGGCATGGAGAGCTATAAGCTAACCCTCAGCACCGCTGAACCTTTTCTCTCTCCCCTACTTCTTCATTTTCCCATGACCTTAGGAAAAAAAATGAAACTCAGCACTTCATAGGTCTTATTTTTTCTAAATCACACTTTATGGAGCGCAGTTTTAATACCATACGGTGCGTGTTTAATGATGTCCATATGGGTTTGTGGGTACAGGAATTAAATACGTAACGGTTCACAATGACATAACACGGAAATGCAACTCCTGCAGTGTTGGTGTGTAGGCTGTAAAGGGTTATTAATAAAAATGAAGGTTTTAAATAGAAAACCAGCTTAGCAGCACCGTTTTGGCCTCAGGCCCATCTCTGAGTGATGGAAAAAAAAAAGAGGCTGGAATATATGGTCTTTCCTCAATACATGAAAATAAATACTTTTTACCACCATCCCCTGCTAAATGTTTCAGAGAGAAAGCTGCAGGCTTGATGCATGGCATCTCTCTTCAATCAGAGCCTGAGCTCGGGGAGGTCTGGAGGAGATGTTTCAGCAGGGTGCAGAACACATCAAACAAATACTAAGGGGCAGATTGATACCTTAGATTATTAAAATGGGGTAAGGCCACAGTGTTTTGATTGGCAAAACCTTTCAACAGTTGGACATTAGTGTTTCAGAAGAGCAAACCGCTCTGTTTGTGGGTGAGCCAGGAAAATAACAACTCACACAGTTTGGGGGAATGACCTCAAGGAAATCCCATCCTGTCTTGTAACCAGAGTTGCTGCATCAGTAAGCCAAGGAAATTACATAATACGCCTATTAATGTTATAGACAAACAAAAGCAAGCTTACTCTTCTGTGTTCAGCCTTGTCCTGTCTGCAGTTGTCCCAAACCCTTTAAGTCTTCAGAATAAATGAGATGGCAGTAGATGAAGCATCTCTGAAGATGCTGTGTCTGAGACATCTCTCATTGATTCCCCACCAGCTGTTAGTGGCAGTAACTGTAGGGGCAGCAGCAGCAAAGCCTGAATGTGGTTCTTCTCTTGGCTGGCTCTTTACGCCATGTTTTTGCTGGAGTTTGAGGTGGTCCCAGAGCAGAACACATGGATAAACACACCCAAACTAACTCTAGAGTCTGTGGCTTGGGATTTTCCATGTTGCGGACGTGTCTAAATTACCTCCAGGGTGTAGTCCACGACAAGGTTAATGCTTCACAGCAGTTGCATGGGGATCAGGATTTGCCAGAACCAAAAGTGATCCTGTCCTGGTTTCTGTGTTGTGAAATCACAGTACTCTCAGCTGCATCCCTCTGCTTTTCCTGCAGTCCCTCCTCTGGCTGCTCATGTCCTTCAGCTCCAGCATTCACCTCAGCACATCCTTGCACCTCCAATTCTGGCAGACAGCTTTCCCCAGCACATGGCCATGGAGGATACAGTGGGAATGCAGAAAGAAGAAGACTTTCCTGCTGTATCCGGTGCTGTTTGAGGCAAATTCCCACCATCTGCTACTTCCTTGGTGCCTCCAACTATTGTTAATTGCAAGACACAGCTGTTGTTAGCTCAGTGGCCTCTGTCCAACCACCAGATACTAGCAGAAGAGAACTCAGCCCATTGTTTGGAATTGCAGTTCATGCTGTATACACAGCATTGTCTTTTTTTCCCACCTGACCATAACCAGGACAGTGAACAAAAATGTGGGAACATGGGACAAAACACTCTCCCTGTGTGCCTGGCCCTGTGCTGCTGTGTTCACCCTTTAACCTCCTGGCTTGAAAGCAAGATCCTCCTCTAAAAGTTAGAAAAACTGCTCCCTGCTCATGTTCTGCTGGGCTCAGTCACACAGGGCATGCTTCCACCCTCTGCTCCATACTCTGGGTCGTCTCAGGCCCACCTCAAGTTTTTGGAAAATGATATTCTGTCTGTTTTTCCAAATTTATTTGTGCTGACAGATGTCACTTGTTTGTCTTCTCAAAAAATAGGTACTATGTCCCTTTAAACAGCGCAAACCACATGGGAATGGGATTATTTTTGTCCCTAGCTGCGTATAATCTATCTTTTTCCTTTTTTTAGCAAAACCAAAATCTTCCCAGAGATTGGTCCTAAGAATAATACTGAAAGGAAAGTGTCATGTGAATCATCGAGTAGTAATAACAGCAATAGTACCGCATTTCCCTTCTATAGAGCTAGCTCACCCTAGACCTCGAGACATGGCCCAAACGTGAACCTGCTCTCTCAGCTTGACTGTGAAATACAGGTTTTATTTTAGAACTAGTACAGAAGTGGTTTTGAAAGGTCACCAAGGCTGGAACAGGAGTCATAAATCCTGAATTTTAGCTTCATGTTGTGACTGTCAGCATGCTTTCTATTATTTGCCTTTGCAAACGGCGCTAGCACACCAACAGTTTGGCTTGTTGATATACAGCTCCTTGGATCTTCAGGAGTGGGTCAACTTTCACATCCGTTTTTGCAGAATGCTGTATTTGATGCAAATGTGGCAAAAAAAACATTGAACTAGTTTGCCCTAGGTTGCAGTGGGACTAGGATTCAGGATGCCCTTAAATTCTCTGCTTCAACCATTCCCCCCTCCCTGGTCCTCCAAATGAACACACTCATCCCTTGCTCATAAGCTTGTTAGGGGGATCTTTAGATCAAGGTCAACCTCACCCTGTTATCTTCCTACCTCATATTGTGGTCAGTTACTTCATCTAAAGTCACTCTCCTGAGATGAACCACAGATACCTGTGCAGAAAAGACATAGAGACCAGTCAGTGCTTCTTCATATGCCAGGACAGAAGGGGGGGGGAAATGGTGAGCTGTAGCTGTGATGTGGATGGGGCAGCTGCTTTTGTGCACAGACTCTGCCCCATGGCAGTTCTGGAAGGGATAAGTGTGAGCATGGAGAAAGAGAGTAGCCTGATAATTTCCTAGATCTCCCTCTTCTTGTTAACAAAGTCTCTGTAAGCATTGAGAGAACAATTTGCTGTAGAAGAATAAATTGCCCAGGAGCCTACACTCTGTTTCAGCTCCTGGCACATCAGTCCGTTTGTGGCTGCAGGCTTGGCTCCCTATATTTGTCTAGATTATTCCATCTGCAAGTCCTTGTCCAGAGTCAGCACAGGGAGGTTTGGCTGGAGCTGTTTGAGCAGTGTAGTTTGGAGCTTTAGTGGAGCTTTCCTGGTCCAAGTTACCTTCCCAAGTGGGTGGAAGAGAGATATGTCGAAAGTTCACTTCTCATTGGCTTTGTTCTCTCCCTGCTTGTCCTGTCCTGTGATTCCCATCCCTACCTCTTGTGCCTGTTGACTTGTGAGCTAACACAGACATATCCAACTCCCATAGGTTTTTAGCAGCCTGACCTTCCCCTCAGGAGGTAATAAGGCTTCCCAGTCATATGTGCTCCGTTGCCTACACCATCCTGGCCCTTGCTTCAACACATCTTTTCCTCCCACAGGATCTTTTACTACTGTGTGCCTCCTCATTAGGTTTTGCATTCACCAAATGTGTGGTCTTCACAGCAGTTCACACCAATCTGACCAGAGGCGCCCTGCTCTATCCTCCTCTGGGGCCTTTGGTGCTGAAGATAGACCTTGTTCTATGGTCATCCTTGAGCATACTCGTGCCAGTGGGTGAGGGAATGTGCCCTTGCATGTAGCTTTTGTTCTCAGTGCACAACCCACCTCCCAGAGCAGCAGACAAACACAAACAGCCTTTTTTCTGCAGTTTAATAAGCAAAGTGGAGCAGTGCTTCTGAGCTGGTTCTTTAACAGCAAGGACATCTTCACATCCTGAGCCTCATGTAAGTAAATCCATCATCACACTTTAGTCTTTCTTCTGTATAACTTAATGCAGCAGCTTGTCTTAAGCTTGTAGAAACATTTTCTGGGAAATTATGTGTGGGAGGTGGACAACTCCTTCCATGTATTGCCAGCTAATCCAGAATACTTTCCTTTAGCATAACGGTTGAGGCAGGTTCCTCAAAAGCAGCATTTTGTGCTGTTCTCCTCTCCTTTTTTTTGGCTTTAAGACTGAGATGGGGTTCTCCTCTGGATGTGTTTCAGAGCGCAGAATGCGGAGCCAGAAGTGCTGGCTTCTGTCTCGAGTACTGGATGCTCACAGCTGTACTAAATACTGCTTGTGTAATATCTTTGTGAACTGGAAGGGGATGTAGGTATGCAAAATACTGTGTTTAGCCATAAATGTTATTAAATATAGAGGAAAAGGAAAGTGTCCAGTGTTCACTGGGGGACTAGAACACTTCAACTGTTCTTCACCTTGGGAAACAGAAGAACCTTTACATCCCACCAGTGCCTTGCTCTCCCACTATACCAAAGTGCTTTGCAGCTATGAAAGCCTAAGGTTTTTGCAGCTCCTTGGGACAAAATGTTTTGCACCCCCTGGGATCTGTCATCATTTCACACCTCTTCTCTTCTGCTGAACTGTCACCGCCCTCCTCCAGCATGGGAAGTGGCACCGGAGATACCCCATCATCCCTGTGGAGGAAAATCAGCACAAAAAGTATCTGGAGCTTGGCAAAACACAGCTCTCTGTAGCAGGGTGCATATCCTCTTTAATGGAAAGTAACTGTCTAAATCCTTTCGTCTTTCCCTCTTTCTCAATTTTACTGTGCACTCTGGGGTGAAGTTTTGTTGTGCTACATTTGTTTCTCTTTGCCAAGACCTTTATGGCTTTGATTTAAACTGTGTCCAGTCAGGCACAGTGGAAGGCCATCATGTTCGAGTGCTAGGGATGAGCGTTGGGGTCTGTTTATCTTTTTTCCCAAGGATAACAGCACACTTGTGTTTGTGTTGTGTAGTATGTCTTGGGCTTACACAAAACCTTAAGGATCTGATTCTGGTGGGTCATGCTGGCAGGTATCCAAATCCCATAAATTTGGTCACTGTGCTTTTCCAAATGTTTATTGTGCTGTTTAAGCTTTTATGGGCTCTTGTGCATATTACATATGGTCTGAATAAATGTAATGCAGTATTGCTGTGCTTAGCTGAGTTGCAGAAAAGCCTCCAAGGGAATCATTAGACCTGGGGCAGCTGTTACTGGCATTTGGAGATGAGTTTCTTGGTTGAGCTTTGCAGGGTTGGTGGCTTCAGCTGTGTTCCGTTGGGTTCTAAAGGCCTCTTGATCTCAGGTTGTAGGGGTGAAGAAGCAAAGTTACAATTTTTTAGACTGAGTCCAGTGTTCTTGCAGCAAATCTCCTCTTTTTGAAACTCTAAAAAAAAGGCCTGGATTTGGCATGTATTTGCGGTCTTTCCTCTGTGCTGCTGCTGTGGCAAAATCTGCTCTGATGCCAGTGGAACTCAGGAGAAGCCTTTAAGGAGTCAGTGGATGAATGGTGGAGCAAAAGTCACCCGCATTGCTGTGAGGAAACACCTACAGACTCCATCTAAGAGCCAAGGCTGCACTGCTCCTTCATACAGATGGCAAAGAGAATAGTCCCTGCCCCTCTGAGCCTACAGCTCCTCTTTGATCCTGGAGATCAAACATGAGCCAGTCAGACTGAGCCAGCCAGACTCCGGCTGGTGGGAGCAGGGGCAGAAACAGGCACGTACAGGGCTTGTGTTTGAGTGACAGCATGTGGAAGTGGAACCCAGCCTAGGCCACTTCTCCCTCTCGTGTCGTAGCCCTGGCAGCATGCAGGGAGTATGCATGCTGCTGGGAGAGTGCCATGGTCCTGCTGCTCCGCATCCTTGCTCTCTTCTGTCCCAACTGGATTCAGGAAAACTGCAGAGGAAACCTGGCAAGGCTCTGACCAGCCCTAACAGCTGTAAAAGTGGCCAAGCCAAGACCTTGGGACCTTCAGATAATGTCCTGCAGTTCAGATGGGGCCTTTCCTACTTCTGCTCCAAGCTCTCCTAGCACTGCCACTTCACTTCCACCACTATCCACACTGGCCCCAGGAAAATACGGGCTTGCAGTTCAGCTCGCTACCAACACTGGCTTTCTTCAGCATGGGTTTTCTGCTTCCTCACCCCTGCCCTGGCTGGCTATTCAGATTGCAAGTTTTGGGGCAGAAACAAAACAGGCTTGTGTTTCTGCAGCAGACATACAGGCCCCTGTTTTGGTTGGCCATTAGGGCTAATGTAACATATACCATAAATAATTGCTCTCTGCTGTGGTAAACACTGAAAGTAGGCTTCACAGAGTCAAAGGAAAGGGATGGAGGAGGCAGATGGAGATGACAGTGGAAGGAATGGGGGGAGGGCCAGAATCCCTGGGAATCCGAGGTGGTCCTTTGCCTCTGGAGAGCTGACGTTGACACTGCAAAATCTGTTCTAATTGCTTTTTGTTTCTTAGTTTGTTTTTTTTTTTTTTTATTGAGACTAAAATTCAGATATCCATTCAGTGCCAACTCAAATGTAGCATCAGTGACAAAACAGCTAAAAAAGAGAGCAGTGGAGAAAAACATGCATTTGCTGCTGGAGCTAGCATGCTCCTGGCTGTAAAAAAGGGTGGTTTTCTCTTCCTTCTCCATTGCTTCAGGCTGAGGATTAAAATGTGGGTTACTACTGGTTATGCTGAGATAGGAGCAAAACTTCATGTAACTACTGTGACTACAATTAGAGAATTCCTTTTGCTAGGTACCTGCTGTGTGAGGAGGAGTGACAGCACATATTCCAACCCACATGGATGTGAAAGCGTTAATGTTTTAGACCCTGATCCTCAGGAACATGGGAACACTGAACAATATGACAGTGTTTTGACACCTAAAAGCAGGGCAAGGAAAGAGGGCATCTGTCAGGCTTGACAGAATCTTTTGAACCATTTTTCTCTGGATAGAGGGTTTTTCCTATGACCTCTAAAATGTGAATACATTTGGTGCAAGGTCGTTTATGGAAGAAATCTCTTCTGCTGCACTCTCCTTTCTTCAACCTTGAGGCTATTAACATCTCTTGGGTCAGAGACACGGGAAGAATAAACGTAAACAGCGGGTAGCACTAATACTCTGGTTGTGACAGGCTACAGCTTGCGTGATAGCGCCAGTTTCACTTCACCCTGGCTAGCTGTATTGGGGAAATAATAATAGCAAATAAGAAGAAAATAATAATTCTGGCAGGCAGATGGCCTGCCAAGCCCAGCATGCTGCTGAGATCCTCCCTGTGGCATGTTGTGAGGACTTTCCTTGGGCTGCAGTGAGGTAGAGGCTGTGAACCACCTCCCCACAGAGTGCCAGCAAAGTCCAGCACTCAGGGAAGATCCTGCAACAAACTCTTGGTTCTTGCTGCATGGTGTTTGGCAGAGAGACACCTCTTAGGGGTTGTATAATGGTATGGGGCAGACACCCTGTGTGGTAAAGCTGTTGATGTCAACGGAGTTACCCCAGGGATATATCAGTCCGTAGGTTTGGAGGTATGAGGTAGGGCAGTTTATTTCTTAGCTTTGCACCACGCTGTGGTGCACGTCCTGCTTTCCGCTGCTGCACTGCTGTTGTCGGTGGTGCTGCTTTGACCTGCAGGAAGGGTATGAACCTGCCTGTGCAGAGCTCACAGAAAGAGAGGCGTTGCAAAGTGATGAATTGGCAGGTCAGAAACATTCTTCCTCCCCTTGCTCAGCCCAGTGACTCCTCAGCAGGCTGTTCCCATTAGAAGCTACACTGCTAATTCCATCTCTGTGTGCAGCTTCTTCCCAAAACCTGTGGTTGACCTGCTTTTTCTGAAAGGGGAGAAATAATGGTGACCATGAGCAAAGAGGCCGAGGTGAATGTTATCTGAATCTGAAGGGAGCTCAGGACGTGGGATCATAGCAGTAGGTTTTGCCACCACAGCTGATATTTGAAAACAGGTTTTAGGGAGACCCATTTATTGGGTTGATTGTTCCCAGGTTTGAAAAGTCAGTAGTTTTGAAAATGGAGAGCAAATCCCAGAGTCCGAGGGTGCTGCAGCCACTTGGCCAACTGGTGTACAAAAGCATTTGAAAGTGTGTTGCTAATGGGATATGCTACCCAGGGTTTCATTGCTTCAGGATGTAAGGCCTGAATAAAGCCTGCGGTGTGTGCTGCAGGACTGGGGGACACCTTGGCCAAATCCAGTATTTTAAATATCTGGGACTTGCCTATCTGTAAAATTAAGAGAATAAGCTAAATTGATCCAACTATCTTCAAAATACTGGGCTTTACTGGGAGTCCACCTGGCTATTTGGCTCCCTCAGGGTTTGGAGGTTCTGGCAGGGGAAGTGCCGAATGTGTGGAAAGTGCCATTACTGTCATGTAGTTTTTTGTCAGCCTCCTTTCGCCTGCAACATCCCTCCATGCCAATCATCAGCACTGCCAAGTAGGCACTGTACTTATGTCTTGAGTGTGTCTGAGAGCAGGGGAGTAGGTGGAGGAGAAGTGGCCCAGAGAGGGCTTTTTGCTGGAATAACCCAATGGATTCTGTTTCTCTACTGCTCCATCAAACAGCCTCAGTGTGTGATGCTGAAACCTGAAGCTGGGAGTGACATGCTGCTGTTTGAGCTGTCCGGGTTCCCATCAGTCCTGTTTGAAAGCAGGAGTGAGGGCTGAGGGTCTCAGTGCAGCCATGCAGTGTGTTCCCTTAAGCCATTTCCAGTTGCTTTTGGGCTGCTTAAAGGCATGTATTTTTTTTATTATCATTTAAAGAGGTTCATCCCCCGCCACTTGTTTCTGCTCTCTTCTTCATCTTCCTCACTGGGGTTTCTCCCATGGCTTCCTACATGAGAAGGAGTGGAAATGTCCATTTGCTGCCCTGCAGCACAGAGGACAGGAGGGAGCATAAGGAATGCAGAGGATCCGCTTTGCAGGGAGAAGTGCTTGGAGAGGAGCCCTTGAAGTGGGGAGATGCTGGGTTTGCTTGCTGCTTTCACCTTTTCCCCTCTCACAGTGGATGTTGAATCAGCTGTTTGTGTGGACCCGTGCAGTGCTGGGGACAAATGCTCTGGCAGAAGGGAGGGGAAAGGGAACAAAAAAAAGGGATTTATAGGGATAGTTTGTTTGCTCTTAAACAGCCTGCTGCAGGCTTGTGCTCACAGGGCAAACCACCGGAGCTGCTGTTGTTAGGCTTTCCTCCGCACGCGTTGGGGCTGGCTAGGAAGAGAGTGCCAGAGGCAGCCTGCTCCGGCATGCCTCCTTCCTCTGCACGTCCCAGGGCTGCGACCTCGCCACCCTGCAGGGAGAGGGGAGGGAGGTGGGAAATGGGGTGACAAGAACAAACTTCCTGCGGTGGAGCCATGTTGAGGGCCAGTTGTTATCACAAGAGAACAGCCCCGATGCAGGCAGCCCGTCCCACTTTCCTGAGCCCCCTGCCCTGCTCACCCTCAGCACAGGAGCCTTGCTGACTCCAGCACATGGTTCTGCCAGCTTTGCCTGTAGATACCTGTGCATCCCAGAAAGACAAGGTCTCTTGGCTTGGCAGCACAGAGGGAAATGTGGTCCAAGCCACATGAGAGGGAGAGGCAAGTTAGTGCCAAGCTGCCTGGGAGCATGGCTGCCCATGGAGCAGGTCCTGCTGCTGCAGGTATTGTGTTGGGAAAGCTGAGCTGTGTCTGCTGCGTGTTCATCGGCTTTGTGTGCTATGGCAAGTGGCTTCACTTCCTGCTTGGGCTCTGTCTGTCATGCACTGACCAGGTTTTGGCTCATGGCAGCTTCTTGAGACGGACCCCGCTCTCCTTCAAAAACCAGAGACCAATGTATAGGGCTGACACTATCCAAATTCTGTCTCAACACACTTCAGTCCTTATTTGTGTCTTCCAGTGTGAGGTGGAAGGAGATGGGGTACTAAGCACACGTCCCTTCATCCCCACTGCCCAAGGGGAATGTTACATTGGAGGTGGGAAGCAAATTGTGCTGGGCTGGAAGCTCCCACTGAAGGCAGAGCAGTCGCTGTGTTGCGCAGTCCCTGTGTTGCACAGTCCCTTGTTTCTGGTCTAGGGGTGGATCCCCCAAAGCCTTCTGAGCTCTAAAAGCAAAGTACGGTGCTGCAGGTGGAGTGTGTATGAGCAACTGCAGTGTGAGAGTGACAGCATCTGGGCCACCTCAGCATGGTGGTGGTGATGCTGCCTGTACCTCATTTGTCTGATTGTTTGTAGGTCCTCTTCTCTGAACCTTGCTGGCTGAAAATGGCTCTTGAATCCAAGGTCTTCAACATTTAGTGAAGTAATACCACTTGAAAGCAAATGCTGTGATACCCAATGTGACTCAGCTGCTGCTGTTGGGTCTCCCTTTGATGAACACCTTGTCTCTTCTGTTGCCTTTTTTAAACTGTCCCCCCATTAAAACTGCTGTTCTTGTCAGTGGTGACACAGCTCATTTGGTTCTCAGCAGATCCAGTGTAGGGGCCACCTATGGGCACTGCTTGTTAGCCTGAGGTCAGTGACCTAAGGTATCCTCTGGGAGCAGGGTCAGGAGATGGCTGATCTCCTGAATGCTGCTGCTTCAGAGAGGACGCATGAGGAGAGCAGCATGAAGATCAAGAGGGTGAAGGCTATGTTCCTGGAGACCACATGGCAGGAGGTGAACTGGGCTCTATGTCAGCAGGAGGCCTCACCAGCAGGGAGGGAGCAGCTTCCTTTCCCAGCCTTGCACAAGCTCTTTCAGTGTATCCCGTCCTTCGTTGTGCAGACTACAATGAGACTGTAGTAAAATGGAGTTGGTGTCTAGTGTCTTCCTCCCATTGCTGGTGCCTGTTTTACAAAGAGCTTCCTCTGAGAGAGGCCACTTCATTCCAACATCCCATTCTTCACTAGCAATGGCTGGCACAGCAAACCAAGCTCCCAGGTGGGCAGGGCTTCACCTGGCCCATGTCCTTCCCCTTCCAGGAAGCCAGGAGAGGTACTTCTCAGCACACTTCATCTTGCTGGAGGGCAGCCAGTGACTTTATCAGGCACGTCCACCCCTTGTCTACAAATGCTCCGTGGTCACCTTTGCCTGAGAGGGCAGAGACTTCTGGCTGGTATTCACAAAAACCTTATCTTGAAGTCCATAAAGTCAAAAGCCAGTTCATGCAGGGAGTAGTATTTTGCTCCTGTGTGCACGTGTATGTATGTGTAGCTGTGTACGGTTGTTCTACCGCAGCTGTAGCTCGCTGCCCCTGCATCTGACTTTCTATATAAAACGGACGGCAATGCTCACACTTCCCAGGCAACCTGCAGATCATCCCGGCTGAGAAGCCTCACCCACGCGACATGCAAACTTGACATCTATTATGGTTTTCACTTGGTGTCTCTTGCAGAACTCTCCCACCCTCTTGCAAAGCCAGATTTGCTGCACAGCTTGTTGGGACCACTTGATGACAAGGGATCAGGCATGGGAAGGTCCTGTGTTATGGGCTTTGCAGGCAGCTACTGCCACGTCGTGGGGAGATGATGCTTTACATGCATTTACTGAGCAGCAAAAAGGCATAGGCTGAGCTGTTAAAAAATGCCTTTGGTTGGTGTGGAGGGTGGACACAGCGGCACATGCCTTCTGACCTCTCCCGGGATGTGCCCTGCCCCTCTCCCTTGCTATGCTCCTCTGGCAAAGCTCACTTTCTCTTGGCTCTCGTGTCTCAGAGCAGGAATTCCTCTAGACAACAGTAGGAAAGCTGTAACATATAGCTATGTACAGATATGAAATAGGTTTTCCACCTGGCTTCTTATTAGGTGCTATAGTCCTATCTTTTTCCATTGGTCTTATGATAGTAATTTTTTTTTTTTTGCATTTAATAATATTGCATCTAAGACTTAGTGATGCAATGGGAAAGAAGCAGACTTGTGGTCTTGGACATTAATACTAATGACACCAGAACCACACCTGGGTCAGAAATTTGTAAGCATATGGAAGAGACTGAAAATTATCTAATTGTCTCTTAACACTCAGCACTGGACTGAATCATCTCCCCAGGCCTGGGAAGCTAGGCTGATCACCAGGCTCTCCTTGCTCCCGCTCCACTAAACTGGAGGGCTGATTTGGAAAGGGAAAACTTTCTCATTCCCAGCTTTGGCTGTGCCGGGGTACTCGGCAGGGTTTCAGTGTGGAAGGTGTCACTGGCTTGCTTGTGTTTCTGGCTGTGAAAGTTGGTGACAGCTCTTCTTACAGCCAGATTTCGTGCATGAGCCTGTTAGGGAAGTGTCAGCACCTAATCTGGGTGTTTGCTCCCATCCAAATAGCGTTGCCAGTGCATTGCATGTGCAGCTTGACACACTGAATATTAATCTGGGTTTTGGCTTGCTTGACCCAGGAAGGACCCCACCCCACATCTGCTCAGGCTCCCTTGGGCTGCTGCCTAATTGCACTGATGCTCCTTTAGCAAAGCTCAGAGGTCTTTCCCTTCACAGCTTCCCAGGCACAGCTCTTCCCCAGGGGGCAGGGACTGGTCCTGCTTGTCCTCTATGCTTCCCATCCGTCCATCCGTCCATCCATCCATCCTCTCCTCTGTAGCACAGTGGTATCTGGAGATCACATACAGTCCTTACAGGAATCTGGCAGCCAAGCAGCTGATCACCTCTTAGCAAGGCTGAGTTATTCCCTGCCAGGCCCTGCTCCTGCCTTGCAGTAAGACGAACAGCTGTCCACGTTGCTCCATTTAACCCAGCATGGGGAGCAGGTTGGAGCCACAAATCCTTTGAAAACTGATGGAACAAGGACAAATTTCCAGTCAAAGCCATCCAAATGCTGCTCTGAAGGAAAATCGCTCTTCATTTGCGGGTGAAATGGAAGACTCCGTGCAAGAGCAGGAGTGGTGCAGAAAAAAGATTTAAGCGATTGAGTAAAGGAAAGAATGATGACTCCTGGGGAAAGAGGAGAGGGGCCTGGGACCTTTTTAACCTGATTTAATCAAGCAATTTCTGATGTTTTACAATTGCAAGCAACCGTCTGACCCAGAGCTGGGCAATTTGCAAGCCACAGAGTTATGAACTGTTGGTAAAATGGTCTTAAGAGGAAAATACATTTGCAGTTATGAACTGAAAAACCTGAGCAACAGCTCTTGAGGTTTTAGAGCCGTGTCTAGCTGCTGCTGGGAAGATTGGGGTCTCTGCCCTGCTCATGGCCTCCCACTGGTCAGCAATGCCTGGAGCAGTTCCTGGCCAAGCCTCCTCAGGCAAGGACTGCTTGGGCCATGGGGTGCCTTGCAGGAGAGGAGCCGGGACTGCAGATCCTGGGCATCCTTACCATATGCAGGTGGGTCAATGACCTATGAAGGGAGGAGAAGCTGGGAGTAACCCCCAGTGATGGGGATGCTGACCCAGCCTGTGGTGCTATGGGCTGAGCAGGCTCTGATTTGAGCCAGCTACCTGTGGTCCCCTGGGCTCTGGAAGAAAAATTTCTTCAGAGCTTCTGAGAAGAGGCACCAGCCTCAGTCCAGTTACTTAAATCCATTAAATTTGCACTAACTGGTTCGTTCCCAGAAGTGCCAAGCATTCCCAGCTGTGATAGAGGCTCCCCTTGTTGCAGTGCCAGCTTCAAACGGGATGTGCCTGGGCTAATTGTTTCTGGATTTGTCCAAGTAGAGTTTTCTTTCTCTTCTGGGAAACTGACTGGGTTTGTGCCCATGGTATTTGCAGAGTGCTGACGAAGCCCCCTTCCTTCGCGGTGCTGCTTGCCTGCTTAAGGTGCTGGTCCCTGAAGGTGCGCTTTTTCCCTTTCAAGGCTTTTGATCTATTTTCCAATGTCGGAAAACTCAACCAGGCAGCATGTGAAGCTGGCTGGGGCCAGTGAGCATTGCTGGGGGTGGAAGCTTTGATCCTCGGTGGGAGCTTTGCAATGAAGTTGATCATGCATTTTTCATCATTTGCTCTGTGCGCACGTGTGTGTGTGCTTTGCAGGGGCTACAGGCACTGATCCTGAGGCTGCACTCAGCACAAGGGTAAAGCCCACTCGTAGTTCACCACTGAGCCAAATCCTTTGCATCCCAAGGGTAACTCTACCTTCAGTTACCCTACATGAAACTTGACCCTGACATCTAATAGCGAGGGAGCTGTTGCTGTCTTTAATCTCTCTGACAGTGCCTAGTAAGGGCTTTTTTGAAGAATTCTGTTGGTCTTTTTTTTTCCCCATATAAACATTAATTTTCTTTATCTGGAGTATTGTGAGCTGTTTCCTTGGAAGCCTACTGGGAGAGCTTGAGTTGGAAGAGAGCTGGATTTGTGATCCAAGTATGAGTCTTTCATTGTTAATTGTATTAGTATTCATAAGTGTATGCACATTTATAAGCTGTCATGATTGCCTTTCAAAACATGGGTCAGGACATCAAAAAGGTTATGTCTGCTCAGAGATCAGCAGAGAAGCAAGAAATTAAATTGCCTGATGCCTTAGAAGCTATGGTGTGAGATGTTTTGTCCTCATTATATCAGAAGTGACATAGGAAAAATAAGTCTGGAATTAGGCTTTTAAAGCTCATTAGCTTTCAAGATTTAATTAGTAGGAAGTGAGCCCTTTGATGGAGGTTTGAGGTGCCCTGTGCCTGCCACCTCTGTTGGGTGAGCATGGGCTCTGCGTATCCAGCTATGTGGGAGAACTCATTGTTAAGGGCTACGGAAGGACACAGGAGGTAAGTGGAAGGAAAGGGTTAAGAAGTCCTGAATTCGCATTCTCTTTCCGCTGCAAATTTGCTTTACTGGAGCTGCTTCATATCCCTATTCATGGCTTAGTCTGTGTTTTAGCTCTCAGGCTAACTCCCAGTAGAGGATACCTGTGGCTGATAGGTAGCACAGTGATTCATACTTTCTGAAGCCCCTGTGGTGACGAGAAACATCCTCAAGTCTGTGCTTTGGAAATACGTATTTTATGAACATTAAATACATGGACATACATGCATGCTTCATCCCTGGTCCTGCCAGCTGCATATACCTGTAGACATTTGTCTTTTTAGGTATTGCCAGTTTTGCCATGGCACGATCAAGCATATTGAGTTGAAGACATTTCACCAACAGACCTTTTGGAAGGCAGATGGTTTTTGCAATTACAGAGCCCTGCTTGAGCAGGGATATCAGCAGAAGAGGTTGTTGGGGCAAGGGAAATGAAGGTATTGCCTCTAACTGAATTGCGAACCTTTTGGTTCCTTGAGTGCTTCTCATTCACTGAACCCAACATGCTTTGGTCATGCTCTGTGCCTGGTCATGTATCACATCTCACGGAGGTGACCGCAAGGACTTCTCGGTCACAGATGGAGAGTGTTTCTTGACAGCCTTGTGCCAGCCACAGCCCAGCATCTTTCATACAGGAGCCTTCAATTTCATTCTTTACCTGTGTAGAGCAGGTCTCAGTTCATCGTTGGTATCCACGCAGATGTTGCCACAGTGCAAGTAGGAAGTAATCGTGTCTGGCCACCATCAGAGGGAGAATCATTGCCCCCCAGAGCACCCGGAGGATGCTGGGCGCAGCGGATACAGCCGGCAGAGGGAGCGCGGAGCATCGCGCGCTGGTTGTCTCCCGTTAAATGCAGCGCCCTGCAAACCGGCGTCTTTCTTCCCTTCTCTCGGCAGACTGCTAAGTGGGAACAGAGCAATGCGATAACGGATTGTTTATTATGGAAACATGCCACTTTTAGTAGATTTACAAGCAGCTTTGTGGAGCTCCTGAGCGCTCTGTATTTTTGTTTTTAGTCCGTTACTCATCTTGATGCATTGTTGGTATATGTCTAACCATGGCTAGCAAGGACATAATGGGGCCAATGCACAGGAGATAGAATACAGCTGTCAGGCAGCATTTCTTCCAGGGATTTGAGGAGTACCAGCAGGCTGTGTCAGCCCTGCAGTGACTGTTTCTCAGTGACTGACTTTACAATCAGACTATTTTGTAGTTCCTTCAAGGAAGGCCCTGTGGTTTAGCAGCTTCACAGATGGTTGCATTGCATTTAGAGCAAAGTGAAATAACACTGGTTCCTCTCATCCTCTGCTGCCTCACCCTGAGAAATTAGCAGCCTCTTTTGGGAGCTACTAGTCAAAATCACAGATCTGAACACCTCCAGACTGACTTGCAGCAAAGTTTGAAACCAGTTCAGGAGCTGAATTTCAAGTCTGCTTTCCCCATGCCAAAACCCCCAGAGCTGAATACCTGGGAACTATGGAGGTGGGTCAACTCACTGTCCAAATACACTTGGAGCTTTTCATTGTCTACCTCTAATGCATCAGCTTTCCCAAAATAATATGTCTAGCATAGTCCATACCGCATTTGCTGCTGTAATCACCACTGAAACCTGGATAGGTTAGAAATCCATATGTGGATCTACGTCTGGGTGAATTTGGCAGGCAGAAAGCAGTCCCCAAAAGGCAATTTCTTCCTATTGAGTCATCTGCCAATTTTAACAGTTTTGATTTATGCTTTTTAATGTTACTGAGCTCTTTGCTGAAAGAGTTGAAGGCCATCTCCACTGGCGCTGCTATTGAATGAGCCACCTCCGGAGCAAGACTGGCTTCCAGAGTAGCTGGGAGTTTTGTATCTTTTACATGTGAGGTTTCTCTGCCTGTCTCGGTCTCCTGCACTCTCTTAGCTCAAACAAGTGCTTCCAATTACAGAAAAGTATGTGACATCCATGAGTCACGGTTGGGTTTTGGGCACTGTGGTTTTAACGGAGACCAGGTACAGGGGTTAAACCTGCTCCCTTACCTGCTGCTGCAACCTAGAGTAGAGAGGAAATGTGCCGTGTGAGTGTATAACCCTCCTGGTTTCTGTAATGAAACTGGGTTTGTTTGGGGTTTCTTCATTTTTTATTACTTGCCCCTGAAAGAGGAAATTAATTGGGCCAGTTGGAGGTATATGAGGGCTGTTTTGTGTGTGGACACCAAAACAGGTAAGCAGTTCTTGGAATTGCTTGGATAGTAGACAAGAGCGTGGAGTAAGAGCCTGACAAGAGGGTAGTTAGTTTACTTAGAAAGACTGAGTGCAGCCGTCTGGAAAGTAGATCATCTTTCTGAAAGGCACAAAGAAGAAAAGTAATGACTCCAGATTCATCCCTTGTGTAATTCTTTTGAAGTTGGTGGCTTACACCAGGATGATTTAACCCCATTAATTTTAATGGGTCACTGCAGTGTCCCAAGAGTTGCTTTTTACTGTGCTGCATTCTGAGGCAGAGATAAAGCAGAGCCTCGGTGTCTGGGCTAAAACCCAAGCTTGGTGTCCCCATAGAGCTGGCTCAGGCTTGTCCACATTGTGGCTGACTCCAGTTGGAGAAGGAAGAGGATGCAGGAGATGATGATGTGTCTGAGCCCCTGTCCCGTGATGGCTGGGTGCTGCCAGGACTTTGTCGTAAGCCATAATCTGCCTAAAAAGCGATATCTGGTCTGCAGACCAAGGACAGCCAGGCTAAGAGCACTCACTGGAGTTAACACCAACCCTCACCCTGCTGTGAGTCCACTGATCCAAAGTGGTTAACGCAGAGAGAGACAAGAGGTGTGGAGCAGTGTGCCAAAGAAAGGAGCCTGAAACTGAGCAGAAACCAGCAACAGAGGAGCCTGACGGGGCTCAGTAGGCAGAGAGCAAAGGTCAGTGCCCTTGACACACGACAGGGACTCAGGGGCTGTGTCTGGGGACAAGGATAAAGCACATTTACCACCTATCGATCAAAGCAAGCCAGTCATAGCAGGAGTCGGCCATGCATAGTTAAAAAGCCCATGTATCACAGCAGGGAAAATTTAGTTTGCTGTCAGGACGGAAGGATGCGTGTTTGTCACCAGCTGTCAGACAACTGAAGGTGTAGTGGCAGACAGAGCTGTAGTGCTTGAGCAGAAAGCGATCATGCCCCATCCTCATCAAGTAGCAGCACATTGTGCACCATGCTCAGTCACTGCTCCTTGGAGACCTCAGAGCCAGCCTTGTGTCTCAGCTCTGTGCTTTCTTCATGCGTCTCCGCATGGACCTTCCTCTGAGGGACCTTTGCAGTTTTCATGTCCTATTGCTGTCCTATTTTGAGGGTGGCAGAGGTTTCACCTGGCTCCCTGTCCTTTGCAAGTATTGCTGAAGAATTGACCAGACAGCAGGAAATAAGCCATGAGGAGCAGATGGACTACAATGAAATAAAGTGCTAAATCTTCATGCAAACATTCTTAGTAACGTGGAGGAGAGGGAGGGCCATGTTTGGTGAAGGCTGGGTGTAAAGTAAACCCTAAGCAGCCTGCCTTTATCAAGGCATTACCTGTTCTTAGTTTCTTGCAGAAGGAAGGGAAGACAAGCATTACTGTGTCTCTGGGCATTTATCTCTTGACAGACTTGACATGACTGCACAATGGGTCTGGGGAGAGGGTCCTGGTAGGGAAGGACATGTTGCAGTAAGAGTTGCTCAGTAAACTCAGTAACCTAGGTTATTCTGATATTCTCCATCTAATCTCATTGGTCTATAGTCTTCTCCCAGTCACATACTGTAATACAAACTCTATAAAATCACTTCCTACCTAAAGCAGATCAGAAAATCCATCTGGATTAGCAAATTGATCTGTAAAAAGCTTTATAAAATAAAGATGCATCTGGCCTTGAATTATATCTTCTGCAAAAGCAGAAGGGAGGGTAGCTCAGCTGTTGAAGGGACTGGAGCACAAGTGTGATGAGGAATGGCTGAGGGAACTGGGGGTGTTTAGTCTGGAGAAGTCGTGGGGGAACTTCTTACTTTCTATAACTACCTGAAAGGAGGTTGTAGTGGGATTGGTGTGGGTCTCTTCTGCCAAATAACAAGTGATAGGGCAAGAGGAAATGGCCTCAGGGGAGATTGAAATTGTATTTTAGGAAAAAATATGTCACCAAAAGTGTTATCAAGGACTGGAACAGGCTTTCCAGGGAAGTGGTGGAGTCATCATCCCTCGGAGTATTTACAAGACATGTAATATGGGAACATGGTTTAGTGGTGGACTTGGCAGTGTTAGGTTTACAATTGGACTCCCTGATCTTAAAGGTCCTTTCTAGCTAAATTATTGATATGATTCTATGAATATCAAAGGTTGCTCTTGCAACATGTGGGTATTGGAAACTTGTGTGTGCTGGTCGCCAACATATCCTAGTGTAGTATTTAGACGTGGATGCATCCTATACATGTGTCTCTCTCTCTTTTGGAAGGAGAAGTGTCAGGAAGAAATTCTTTACTGTGAGGGTGGTGAGGCACTGGAATGGGTTGCCCAGGGAAGTTGTGAATGCTCCATCCCTGTTGGTGTTCAAGGCTGGGTTGGACATAGCCTTGGGTGGCATGGTTTAGTGGGAGGAGTCCCGGCCCATGGCAGGAGAATTGGAGCTAGATGATCATAAGGTCTTTTCCAACCCTAACTATTCTATGATTCTATGAAGGGGTGAAACGGAATTTGCTGAACTCCAAGGTAAGTTTGCAGTTCTCCCCAGGGGCTGGAATGAGTGTTCCTGCTGCTCTGCATCATCCAAGGAGGAATTTTAACTGTGCCCATGCAAAGACAGGTGGAAGAGTCCCAGCAAAACCTCATTTCTCCATCAGGTTATTTTAAGTAACCACAGCAATTCCCTTCACATTACACAGGGCTGCCTGCATGGTGCCTTGTGCAGCCTCTTCAAGGGTAGCATGTGCTGGCAGTATAAGGGAGTCTGAATGCCACAGGATTCTCTTGGAAATTAAGCCTTTTCCATAGCAAATTAAATGAATGAAAAGTGCAGGTGCTGCTGAAATCCTGCCTGCACGTCCTCATCTGTGAGCAGCATCTCTAGCCCGAATATGTGCTGCAATGTGTTAGTGCAGTTTACTACCACACCTCTGGGCTCCTGCAATCAACCCATCAGAGCATCCTACCTATGGACAACCCAGTGTTTCTCCACATTATATAGCAAATAATTTTAAGTCATGGGAAACTGAAAAAATGGCAAGCTTTCTTGAACAAAGGAGATAATAAATATGCTGAGAAAAGTATTCGTTACTGCTCACATGCTCTGCTCAACGGTAAATGTGAACAGACCACAGCAGGTGTGAAGGGATGTGATACAGGCTTGGAAACTGTGGCGTGATCCAAGAGAAGGCCTGCGAGAAGAAGAGAAAAATGCACTATGATGATGAAATGCAAATATTTCTATGACTGTGTTCAAGTGCAGGCCTTAAGTGATTAAGGCCAATCCAGCTGTCCATTGGCCACTTTCAGCCAAAAGACAACAGCAGGCAATGGATGATCTCACCCTGCTCCTCTTAAATCAACAAATTTCCTTCACAGTTGCTTGAATATCAGTGTTTCTAAGGTTATTCTTTGCCAGCTGTTTGGCAAAGCCTGGTGTGGGCAGAAAGTTTCCTTCTCTCACGGCTTCCTTCTAATGCAGGAAACTGCTTGGGTGGTTCAGGTGGCCACAGATGCATGATAGGACAACATGGATGTGTTTCAGAGGTTTGAAAGGCAGAACACCCCTCAGATGAGGCCAGCTTTTGGGAGGATAGTGCTGACATACAGCTTGCAGGTATCAAAGCCCAGGAGAAGCTCAAACAGGGCTGTCTTTGAAAAGACTGCATCCTGCGGGTATAATGTGGTGGTTTTATCTGACCTGTGAACATCTCTGACGAGGCATCAGGTCATTAGCTTTGTGCTTGTTATTGTAACATTTGCTGGATGAAATCCTGGCATTTTTAAATCACAGCTATCAAAGCATATCATAAATTGTAAGCCGTTTCTTTTCCTTTGAGTGTATCCCTCTGCTAAATGATTTGGTGCTCATATCTTCTAAACTGGGCATGACATTGCCTGTGAAAAGCTGTGACTGAGCATAAAATACTTATTTCTTTAAAAAAAAAAGCTACAAAAAGAAGTGTATTTTGTACAAAAATGAATAGAAAGTGACACTTAAATCAGTTCTGCTTCCAGCCTCTGATAATAACCGTGTGTTCAACTCCTGAGGTGGTAAAAAATCTGCTTTTTGTAAAGTGGAATTTAAAGACTGTTGCTCAAAAGGGAATATATATATATGTATGTGTATATGCTCTGCAGTTATTCCCACCCACAACCTGGTTTTCTTGCTTCTAAGAGCTGTGACACATTTTTGAGTGGAGCGGTGTATTTTTAAACTCACGCTTATGGCATGAGATGAAGGTCAGCTCAACTGAGTCTGAGGCTTTGAGTAACTGAGAAATTAAACCCAGCCTCCACTCTTCCTTTGTGGCTTTGGGCCAGGAGCTCTTTGCTTTCTTCTTGTGAAATGCTGTGGCATCTTGTCCCTGCTTCTGAGGAGAGATACACCCAAGTTTCTGGGCGCTGAGCTATGAAAAGAATATGGCCACAGTTGGATTAGCAACTGGATGCTCTGAAGTCCTTCAAGTAGGATCTGTTCCGAGCCTGAATTGCAGTTTTTCCTTCAGAGATGTTCCCAACTTTAAGCATTGAGCAAAACTGGACCTGGAGACACATTTGCACCTCTCTTGTAATCGTTGCTGTTATTTTCTCAAGTCCTCTTTGGAAAATGAGCTTTTTGTGAAGTTGGCAGTAAGCCATGGCCTCGGGGTACATGCACAGTGTGGCCCACTTCTATGCATGTATCTCCTTGTGCCGCGTGCTCCAGGAAGGTGGCTGCTTTCATGGCTTCCTCACCTGGCCTTTGAAGACCCTCAAAGCAGGCAAAAGAGGAAGCAAGGACAGGGTATAATGTTTGCATTTTGAACTGTTTCTTGGCTGGTTAGAGCAGTTCTGAGACCTCTTGGGCATGAGGTGGCCTGCAGACTCAGGGGGGAGTGGGACAAAGGGATAGCCAAAATTCTCTGGCTTCTCATCACCATCCCGGATTTGCTTTGATACATGTAGGGCTTTAAGATTTTCACAAGATTATTTAAAAAATGCTGCTTCCTTGGTAAAACTGGAGCACTTTTCCCTTGTTTATGTCTGTGCTGCGAAAAGGGTCTTGGTATCATTATCACAGTAAATAAATGAGTCAACTTACTCCCTACCACAAAACCTTGCATTCTTCAGCATAAAAAATAGACACATAAATAACCAGCATAGGGGATGTGCCCAGCCTCTAATGTGTATGAAGTTCACTCTTCCAGACCCTTGGTTTCTTCTGGACAGTGATTTAGAAGTAAAAGCTTTTATCTAATCATGAGGTAGGTCTCTGCACAGCTCCCCAGGCACCGCTGATGGATGGAATGCACAGCAGAGCTTGAAGGGGTTTTATTATAGCTGGGTAAGACAGAGCGCTGAGTTTCTGGTGTTGCACACACTATTGCTAGGTAGGTCAGAGTTGGGTTTTGTGTAGGGTCCAGGATGTTTGTGTAGTGATCAGGGCAATTTTGCATTCCAGTTAGGTGTGTGTTATAAGGAGGGAAGGACATCAATCAGCCACGGAGGGGATGACAGGTTGAGGCCAGTGTGGCAAGGATGGCTGGGTAGCTGGTGCCAGGGAGTCAAAGCTGGTTCCAGGAATTAGCTTCAGTCCCAGAGGATGACTGGAGAAGAAATTGTTAATAAGTAGGTTATGGGCAGCAGGACACTCGATTTTGTACTCTGATTCATAACCCTACCGCTGCATCCTGTGGCTGATATACCCAGATCCTAATTTTGAATCTTGCAGTATTTTACAGCAATGAGAGATTGCTAAAAGTAGTGCTGAATTCCGGCTCAGTACTGGGAGCTAAGCACAGTGCAGACCTTTGCATTAGACATTTACAGGGCTTCTTTTTTATGCAGCATGGTTGCTGTATAGTATGATATGCAGTGTATCTGCTTGGCTGATACTTCAGTGGGGACTTCAGGATACACAAACCTCCCCAGGATCTTGGGGATGCTTTTGTCATCCTATGATAGTTGCAGCTCTGCAGGGAGGAGCTCACTGCTAGCCACAGCACCCAACAACACCCCCTCCTGATAGGAAAGTCAGTGCTTCTGCTGGGAGTGCAGTTCCTTATCATTCAGCTTCTGGTATTTCACGTAACAAAAGGAGAAAATAGTACACAAAATCCAATTGCAGGACGTGACATTTGCAGAACCTTGTTGATATTCCAAGCTTGTAAATTACTGAGTGAGTGACATCAACAGCCCAAAAGGAGGGGGTGTAATTCCTGACAATCAATGACATTTTCCCTTCGCCCACATGAGATATCTATATATCAGATAACGTGAACAGTTACAGCAGTAATAAGTGGCCAGTGTCCATTTAGCTTTGAAGAGATCCTTCATGTTGCAGGCCAGAAATACCCCCCGAATCGGTACTGATTTTGAACGAGCAAGTAATGTCTCTTTTAGCTGAATTAAAAGGACTTCTATAACTGACGAATGGATGGAAATAATTAAAGTAATTCATTATGCCTCTCCATTTCTGTGGAAAAAGAGATTGGAAATACCACACACACCCCTTTTGGAGATGTATGAGGTGAATTAAAAGTTAATGTCTGGACTGAGAATTGGACAGGAGTTACATAAAAGGAACAAGGAGAAATTTACTGTTCTCTGCATGAACAGGTCTGAAAAACATCCAAAGTTGTATTTGAACTGGACTGCAAAATTTTTGGTCTATTCAGGCATTGCACTGTTTTATGGTGTGTAATGGCACTTCTGTGCCTTGATGCCTGCAACCTGCATACATTTTAAGTGCATATAAAAAGATATTATCTTATATTTTCCAGAATTATTTAACATTTAATGCTGGGCACCTGAGAAAGTCAGTTGACATGGTGTGAAGTGTTTTGGGCAGTTATGTAGGCATGTATTTGAGGTCAACATGATTTTTTTGATTTGCCTTTTTAATTGAGTGAAGCTCAAAAGGAAGTATTAGTATGGATCCATATATTTACTAACAAAAATATCTGCCTCTGCAAAGTGAGTTTTAAGTTCAGTATTATAACCAATAAGTGTGCGATCAAGTACTAACCAAGCAAAGTTTACTAGAAGCTTTGAGAATTTTGAGTATGCGTCTGTAAAATTTAGGGTGGATCTGTCCATCTCTAGTCTCATGAATCTTATACTGGTGCAGGCTGAAATAGCCATTCTATTTTCTTTGTTTCCTTTCCCCAGATAAACTGAGCAGTGAGACTAAAATGATCCCTTACACTGTCTTGAAGTATGGGACTTCTTTTTTTAATTATTCGATACCCACACAGTATGTGAATAAATAAATCCTGATAAATACAGTAAATCCTTGATTAGCGGGTCTGATACTTCCAGGAGTGGAGTACTCAGGAAACTTCATGATGCTTCTTTGCAAATGCCACGTAATTTAGCTCCTTAACCTTCTGGGGTGCAAGAAGAGTGGGACCTGTTATCAGAATTGAGTATTTGAAAGGCGTTATGGTCATTACTTTGAAATGTAACCCTAGTGTTTGAAAGGTTCTATCTTTGGGAAGTTGTCTCTATTTTCTGGCTTAATTGGTGCCTGTCAATGATAATTTGGAATCGTTTAATGAATCCCAATAGTTATATTGGCCAAGACAAGTTAAAGACTTCTTTTCTCTTTCATGTTTTAGTGTTAGAATCACAGGGGATGTTTTCAGACTGCCTGATGCTGGTAGGTAATCAGGGAAGACAAGTTTGCTTTTAGTAGTTGCCAATCCAGGAAAATTTACTAGATGCATTTACTGGATGTTTTGGAGTTTTACAGTTCCTGAAAAAGCTCAGTTCAAAGGACAGTGATTAGAAAAAATTCCTAGAGTTCATGAACTCACAGTACATCTTACATGCCATGATTTATGTCTCTTGACTAGTAAATTAAAGAACCCAATGACTTGGAAGATCTTTCCATGTGCTGCTTTGTAGAAACAGGGAGGAAACATTTCCAAAGTATATAGAATTGGTGTCTTACAGAGAACTACATTACTTTTTAGTATGCTAGAAAGACATTTTATGTTGCAGGACAGTTAACTGCGGACATGCTGCTGAGGCAGGTTTGGGAAGTGGCTGTGCTTTAATCTCACTGTTCTAACTGAACAAAATGTAATGAGGAAAGATTACAATCATCAGATGAAGAAGCTGGAGTTCACTGTGGGCTTGATCTCCCATGTGCATTGTTATTTACCATTCTTAGGCCCCATATGTACAACAGATGATTCTAAAAAGTCAGGAGATCTACCACTAGAAGGGGATGTAAAACTAGCTAGGGCAATAGGGTATTTAGCAGTGCAAAGTAAATACAGATGCTATAGCCATCTGCTGTCTATGCACACTTGATCTTAATCTTTCAGGTCCCACTGTCCTTGGACAAGTAGCAGGAGCAGCCAGACAGAGAGGCCTAAGCAGCGTGTTGCTAAAAAGCCAAATGAGTACACTGGAGCACTAGACCCTGTAAGAACAGCGCCAGAAAGGAATGCACAATTGTATAATACCAGGCATCTGGCACGCTCTCCTTTGTACTGGGAGCTCGGAGATCTAGCAGGGCCCGGGCCACGTCTGGAAACGCCTATAACTCATTTCTTACTTCACTAATTTAGAGCCTTTAAAATGTCAAAAATGCCAGTGGCAGCCTGGGAATTCCCTGTGCGAGCCTCCAGCATGTGGGCTGGTGCCAGTGCTTGCACCACACACTGGGGCAGGCTGCAGGGAATCCCAGGGAGCAATGCCAACACCCGGCACCACCATGGGGTGGTTTTGAGGCTGGTATGGAGCAAGAAGAGAATTCAGGGGAGACTGTGAGTGGATATCCTTGCAGCTTGGGCCATCAAAGGAGAAGGGCAGGCAGGTGGCTGCACTGATTTGCCTTCCCAGTGGGCTTCCTCCAGTGTCTTGCTTTTTTGCATCTCCCAAGGGCTTGGTGTCACCAGCCCCTGAAGATGTGTAATGGGGAGCTGTGCTTGCAGGAGGGCGTGTGGCTTGAGGGGAATTGCTTGTGCCAATGGAAGCAGAAGAGTAGAGCAGGAGGAAGGCAGCCTGGATCACAATCATTTGGGTCACTGCTTCTTTCTCAGGTCACTCTGCCCCAAGATAAGGATCAAGAGGAAATGAGAGAAAAAGTAGTTGGCTATTTTTATTGTTTCTGTTACTTGTTTGGCAAAGAAGAGGTAAAGGGGTGACCTAATAGCAACCTACACCTTCTCAAAGGGGAGCTACAAGGATATTGGAATCAAAGTCTTGCTGATAGTAGCAAACAACACAAACAGGAGCAATGGCTACAAACTGGTGTGGGAGATTAAAACTGGATGATTGAGGAAACTCCAGAGAAAGTAGTTCTTTCTTCTTATAGTAGTTACTGTCATTATTCTCACTGGCACATGGAAATGTAGGAAAAGAGTCAATGAGCTGTTTGAGATCTTTTACTTTCGTAATTCATTGATTTTTTGGGTGTTTTTTTTGCTCAGCAACACCATACAAAGCAGTGGCTGTAGCACTTAGCATCACTGGCAATACACCTCTTGGCCATAGGCACTTCACAGTGGCTCCTGTGCTACTGGCATCTGTCCCCTGGTGTAGAGACCTGCTCTAACCTATGCCCATTGCTGGTTGAATGCCGCTGACAGGTCGGGTCAGGCCATCAAAACTTTTTGGTTGCTGTTGCGCCCCTGGCTTGCTTAGTCATTTCTACATCCCTCATCTCTAAACTTGTGATGAGGTGACTCACCCCTACTGAATGCATGCTCGATTTTATTAGATAGTCATCAGCATGTTTCATATGCTCTCTATTAAAGAATTGCATATTTCTTTCCTTTAATATCTTCTGGAAACAACTTAGAGAGGGGAAGCTTAGTACCATTTACCAAAAAAAAAACTGCTATAGGTTGTCACTTGTGAAGTACTGGATGCTGTGTTTGGGAGAATTGGGAATGATGAAGTATTTTCTCAAATTGCTAGTTTCCGCTGCATTGAAGTCAGAGACACTGAAGGCTCTGCAGCATTTATAACTGATTTCCTGAACAGTGTAGCAAATAGAGATGAGAGCCCTTTTCTTGTAACTCACATGTGCAACAGAAATCACTGAGCTGACATAAATCAGGGCTAAATTGCTTTAAAAGGCTCACAAAACATTTCTGAAAGAGACAGGATGAGGAAACCATTTTGCCACAGTAGAGTACGTTCCCATGATGATCCCTGTTAAAGCCTGATCAAAGACCCTTATTGGCTTTTCATTAGAACCTGGTTATGTATAGTTGAAATGCAGCAATGGTTTCAATATAACAGGCACAGAAATATGCACAGGAGGTAAATTTAAGCAGGAATCTAGACCATCAAAGTATGTGATTAAGGACAATTTAATGTGCTGAGTAATGTGCATGATTTGGATATAATTTATCCTAATCCAGTCTGATCTTTTACAGGAGAATATATTATAGGTCCACAATTAGGTGAGACCAGGGCCCCATCTGTCCTCCTGTCTCCAACAGTG
Source organism: Psilopsiagon aymara (assembly GCA_024733675.1). Classification (NCBI taxonomy): domain Eukaryota; kingdom Metazoa; phylum Chordata; class Aves; order Psittaciformes; family Psittacidae; genus Psilopsiagon; species Psilopsiagon aymara. Next base: position 60,426 of record JANRGW010042120.1, read on the forward strand.
GCTTACAGCCAATACAAGAAACAGAGCAAATATAGAGTAAGCTTCCCCTGTTTATCCTCTCTGCTTCTGGCATTCAGCTGTTATGGGACTTTTGGGGTGAAAGCATCCCAGAGTATGAAGTACAATAGCCACTATTTATCTTTGTTCCATGGATTTATCTCATTGCCTTTTGAACCCATGCCTAATTTTGGTGATCACAGTGTCTAATACCAGTGAGTACCATGATTCAGCTGCATTGCATACAGGACTCTTCTTTTAGTTTAATTTAAACTGCTGTGTTCCAGCTGTTCTTCCTGGTACAGTAATTCGCTGGAAAAGCCTTTTTGAACAAGCTGTGTCTGGACCTGCAGCTTGGAAAGCTGTAACTTGCCAGTGTTCTTCTCTCCCTTCCCTTTCTCCTTTTCCAAGGGCTCTCTGGGATGAGGGGTTTGGGAGTGACACTGTTGGTCTCCATGCACACTCTGGCAGAGGTGATGGTATATTGTCCTCCATGAGCAGGCACAACCTGGCGAGCAGTGGGTGAGGAGGTTATACATAGGGAGCAGTGCCGCCATAGTATGGAGGGGACAGTGGCTGTGCACCGTACATGTAGCTCTGGGCAAAGTTAGTCTGAAACAGCAGAAGGAAGATGTCCCTGGAGAGAGGGAAGGAAAGGGGCTCTGCCTTTTCTTCTAATCACCATTTGGGCTGTAATTCAGAAGCCCAGATGGACCATGTGGTTTCCAATCAGATGTTAGACCCGAATCTATGGAAGCTAGAGTCTGAGGGGCCCACCCTCAAACCAGAAAGGGCTAAAGAAAGAAAGAAAGAAATGAAGCAAAGATTCAACATCTCTGCTGCTTTCTTAAGCTCTTAATCAGATTCGTATGATACATATGCAAGCTCATTAGCCCAACTAGTTTATAAGGTACATTTGAATTTACGATTCTGATGTTCGGTACTCAATTTGTAATGATGATTAGATGCATCTTTTAAACATATTTTGTATATGCATGTAAATGTGCATAATAAAATCCCAAAGTGAAGAGCACAACTGGAAAAGCTGCACATGAGAATGATTATTTTTTATTACCTTGTTTTTATTACTCAGCATTTATATTATCAAGGCTATAATAAAGTGACACATGATTGGTCATTGTAAGACAGAGATAAATTTGACCTCCCTGCAAAGGACGAGCAAGGTCAATGTAGAGGAGGTGAGGAGCACCTCCACCCAGAGTTCTTGCTAAGGTAAATACATTTTTCTGTCCTGTGGACAAATTTGCCATCTGAAGGAATAAACAGAGTAAACCAAAAGCAGATGAGGATGTGACTCTTAGGCAAGATCTTGTTTTTATACTTCTTTCCAGGAAAAAGCTTGCTATAAACATTTGTGTTGTTTCTTTCAAGGCTGCTGAAGCCTTGCAGTAGAAGATCACATGGTGTTAGCTCATTGTCCCAGTGTCCTGGAGCTTCCAGGCTATGCCAAAGCCGTCTCTCCCTGGTGCCGGAGAGGCTGGGCTTTGCTGTCAGATTGCCCTGCCCCTTATCTCGCAGCCCAGTGGAATGCTGAATGTGAGTTTCCAAAGCCCTGTCTTCCTCCAGGAGAATTTCACCATAAAGAAATAGTTGTGAAAAATTCAAGAGTCTAGGTCTGCATATCTTTAGCTTGAGCCAAATACTGAAGTTGCACCCTGGAGCCAAGCGATCAGCTTCACTGCTGGGGAATCTCAGGACAGAAATCAGTGAGATCCCACCACCATTTAGGGAAGGGGCAGGATGCCCTGCACCCATCTCTCATCCTTCTACATCCTTTTTACACAAAAAAACTAATGACAGCCACCCCCAAAAGCTAGCTGTGAATCTGCATGAGGCTGAAGAGTTCCATGGAGATATCATTTGTCTTGGAGCTGGCTGCATCCCGTGCACCTTGGCCTCCGTGGCAGAGCTCAGGTTGTGCTGTGCAGGGCTAGTCTCCAGGATCGTCCAAGTGCAGAGCAGAGAACACTCGTTTTCCTTGTCCTGCTCCTCCTCTTCATGGTACAAATCATAGAATCATACAATCAACTCATTGGAAAAGACCTTTAAGATCATCAAGTTCAACATTACCCCAGGACTGCCAAGGCCACAACTAAACCAGGTCACTGAGAGCGTCGTCTATACGTTTTTTGGACACTTCCAGTGACAGTGATTCCATCACTTCCCTGGGAATGCTGTTCCAATGTCTGATTACCCTTTCAGTTGCAAAATCCATGGATGCAGGTGCAGGAAGTACACCAGGAGGCAGTGTCCATCTCTTTCCAATCTTGCCTTTTCTGTGCAAGCTAAGGTTATTGCTATAGGGAACATCTCTTCTGTGCTTACATGTTTCCAGTGTTGTGCTTGGACTTTTTCAGGGAGAGATCGGGTTGACTTTTACTTTGTTGTATTCAAGGGAGCTGTAGAATTGTACTGAATTGTAGAATCGTAGAATAGTTGGAAAGGACCTTAAGATCATCCAGTTCCAACCCCCTGCCATGGGCAGAGATGTCACACAGTAGACCGTGTTGCCCAAGACTCTGTCCAGCCTGGCCTTGAACACTGCCAGGGTCAGGGTTTCCATCTGGGTCCTGGGAAACCAAACTAGGCCACCATTGTTATAGAATGCAGAGAAAATCACTACAGCCTAACCAGAAGTATATACTAGCTGAAACTATGCTGTTTGCTCTTTGCCAACATTACAGCCACGCTGAAGGCAACAGAAAGGTGGCAGGAAGGCAAAGTTCTCTTTTATGTTGTCTCCGTTCTCTTAAGGAGCTTGCTGCACAACAGTGGCTTACCCTTCTTTGCAGCAAGCAGACAGTAAGAAATGCCTGGGTTTGAAGTCAGGTCTCCAGATTTTCTCCTTGCCCCTCAAGTCCCTTTTGCTTGCGGCAAGGAATTGTGGAATCTTGGGTCCACCACAATGGAGCCCATTCTGACAGGGCTGGAAAGCTTGACCTCTGCTCAGAAAGGACAGATTCATGTTTGAGAGGGTTCCACAATGCAACGATTTATATCAGGAAATGAGCAGAATATTTTCTAAAACAAAAAAGAAGAGGAAAAAAGCCTTCATCTGTTTATTTGACTCAGTGAAGAGATCAGCTGTGCTTCTATGATTGCAGAGGATGGAATGCTGGAGGGGGATTATGTATAGCTGTATGCAGCCATGTGTTTGTGTTCATGATGCATAATGTATAGAGTTAATTTTGCTTGATTATGTGTCATACAGGTCTCAGAGCTCAATGGGAATGAAGATACCTTCATGCACATGGTTAAACTTTTGCACATTGAGTACCATGAATGCGAATTTTGACCCTGCACTCTCCATATATCTCCTGTGTGTTTGTATGGTGTTATGTATTCAGCCATAGGCAGGCACCTAGTGACAGTTCTTGGTCACGCTTCGTATTGTACCTTCTCTCAAATAGAAAATGTTAGGAGTTTCAAGATGCAAATATATTCTCAAGGCTCATGTTTCTGCATGCGTAAAGAGCAGTAGCAAAGTATTTTTGTATTGGCTTACTTTAAAAACACTGTCACAGAATCTGATAGCAGTGCTAAGAAAAATAATTTGTGGAAAAGTGGTCTTCATTACTGTCTGCAGACTGTATGAGTGCTGGGAAGGAGAGACTGGACTTCCTTGTTAAAACACTTGTGTGCTTCTGATCTGCCTGGCAAATCATTGGCGATTAAATGATAATCTGAGTTGTTTGTATGAAATGTCAGACATCTCCACCACAGCCTGCCCACACCACTAGAGACTTCTAGGAATTAAGGAGCATGGGAACATAAACACCTTCAATGCATTTAAACATGAATTACCAAAAGCCAACAAATACAGAACAATTTTCATTTATGTATTAAAATACTCTGGAGGATACAGATTAACCTCCATTACTCAGGGTTTGTCACTGTCTCGTCTTTGGACAGCAAACACTGAGAAACAGACAGAAAGATGATTTACTCTTCCTTTAGCTTCTGTCTCGTCTGATGAAATGTCTGCTGTGCAGCTCCCCCAGCCGTGCTCCTCTGTGGGTCTGACAGCTCCTCATGCATTGCAGGCACTGTTTTCTCTCATGGTTGAAACTCACAGTTGTCTGAAAACTTTGCTGAATGAATTGAAGCCAAGCCTTGCTTTACTGGCAGACAGAGGCCCTGGGCTAAAAGGTGACGTATCTGAGTAAGGAGGAATCCCACAGAGTGAGCTTGCTGGGTCTGCTGCCGTGTGGCAAAGGGGAGAAGCTTTTGATAGAGCCTTTGCATCGTGGGTAGCACAGGGATGAAGTCCCCTGACTTAGCACATCAGCTCTGAGGGGGAACTGTGCAGGAGCCAAGTTACAGCCTTATAGTACCCCTGTTGATGCACTGTTGCTCTGCAAACTCTCCTTGTTCCTGCAGGAGTCTTCTGATGACTTGCTGGAGAAACCCTCTGGTGCAGGAGTCTTCTGATGACTTGCTGGAGAAACCCTCTGGGACAGATACAAATCAAACTGAATTAGAAGTACAGCTAAAGAGACAGGCACAGTCCATCCCAGACACACCTGGTCACCTCCAGTCTTCTCCACTTGGAATATTTCTTAGGCTTTATTGAGCAAATGTCAGGATACTCCTCATTTGTTGAACAACCTTTCCAGTTGTGCCACTGCTTGTTTGTATATATCTATATGTTTTTAGATAGACAAAAACATGCCACACACATACATAGTGCTTATTAACGCTCACTGGGTACAGCAGCCAAGTATGTCCCTAAAGAAAGACGGTGCCATAAAGCTTTTCCATAATATTATTAGTATAATGTTCATTATTAAATTAGATTGCAAGTGACATATAAAATCAATGACATAATGTATTTTTATCTTTTCACAAATTTCCAGACTGACTGTGGATAGCTTAATATGATAGCAAGGCAATCAGCCCTGTAGTAATGCTTGTGGTCTTCCTCTCACATTCATTGCTAGTTTTCAAATGATTAATGTTATCCTGGTGTAATGCTGATGAGGAAGGAAATCTAGCCTCCCTCTCCTTTGTCAATAAAGAAGAGTGTTTCCAGCCTGTGTGATGTGCTTGGCACCAGTGATATTTTAATATCATTACCAGCAGGAAATACTTTCCTTGCCAGCAGTGAAGTTCAGTGTCAGCTGAACGTGGTGCTCCACAGGAAGACTTCAGGCAAAATTGCCATATTCTGATGCAAAAAGGACTAGAAATACACTATTTTTGTGAAATGCATGTGTTCAGTGTGGAGTGATCCTGGCTAATGAAGAAGGGACCTGCCAGAGCTATTTTCAGATCTGCTGGTTTCACTGCTATTCTTGCAGCTATGGCTAGAAGGGAAATTAGGATGGTGGTATCTGTTCTCATACAGAAATAGGAGAATAATGGAAATATATGTGTGTTTATAAAGATAAACAGGTAAAAAGAGGAAAAGTTGAAGAGGAAGTGATCTCTAGGTAGCTGCAGATGCGACATTCATTGTGCCTTTCCTTGGAAAGGTTGTTCTTCTGCAAGGCGAGGTTTCTTGTCTGATTTAAGGTGTAGCAGTGTGCCAGGTGCAGGCTGTACTGAAGGAGCAGGTTGGAATTTCTACTTGGAAGTTGTTACAGTTATGAGACACCATTAAATAATTTCCTTAATTGTTTTGGAGACATAATCAGATACTTCAGCCTCACTACAATGCTCATCTGAAAATAGTGAGGCTGAGAGGTATTCATCCTATAGATCATCAATTGGGAAAGGGAAAAGACATCAACAAATCACATGCAGAGTAATAGGACATAAAAATAAACATGGAGTCAGGCAGGGCTCCTTGCTGGATGCTGTTGCAAAGCAGCAGCACAGGCTTTCTTCATTAGCACAAAAGAGAAGAGTATGTATATGGAGAGCACTTGACTCAGCCAGAGAGATAATCCGCTGTGCCTTCTTTGCTTTCTATTTCAGCAGTGATTTTTTTCCCCGTCCTCCCTGGGATGAGCAAGTTTTGACTTTCAGAGTTTCACTGGGGAGATGAGGATTTTATTTCAAGCTCCATTTTATTTGATACTGCTTTGTCCTGATTTTATAAGTGAAATGTGGGTGCACAGAAAAGTGACAAGGCAGAGAGTACATGGGGTACATGGACTTCAGGAGCTCCAGAATCAGAACCTGCTAAAGCTTGACTTTAGTACTTACAGCAAGAATAAATGAAGAGATGAAAACTTGCCCAGTAGCTTGGTTGTTTTCTTCATTTCTTTTTTGAGCAACCCTCATGACTTTGGGGGCAGTGGGGATTAAAGTAAATATTTTGTAATAATAATTTCATTTCTTCTGTAAGGATGATCTTGTGCTTAAGACAGAAAGATAACCAGAAGTTGTAGGTTCAGTTGCCTTCAAGAGCCTGAATACATTCTGTATCCTCTGATGATGCTAATTACCCTCCAGATCTCAAAGACACATCACTGAGAGCTACTTGCTACTTCATCCTCTTGTAGTTCACCCTAATTTGCTCAGCTGTGCACTTCTTGGTGACAGTAAGGGACTTTTTCCCTCTTCAAACTAACCTCAGGCTTGTTTCCACCATGCGCAGGAGATGAGGGAAGCAGTGATGGGGTTTGCTGGACAGAGCTCCTGGCTCCTGTGAACAGTTACTACCTGTGTTGGTACCGTTTGTCATTGATCATAAAGTTGGGACAGGCAGGAGGTATTGAAATAATCATCAAGCATGTGCACAATGGAGATACTAGGCCAAAACAAGTTATATGTGGGGATTTCAGCAGAGTTTCACCTTACCATTTAGCTCTGTCAGAAGAGAGGCAGTTCAGGGCAGGACCAAAGACAGACATTTATGTGCCAAGAGAGATGTACTGACAGCAACCACAAAGCTCCAGCCAGTGTGGGAGCGGAGCCGGGGCGGAGGACTACGTTTTGGGGATTGTGCCTTCCCTGGCTCATCCTGAGGGATCTCTGTTTTGGGCACCATATAGCAGGCATTATGTTTGCATATGAAATCACTTGTGTGGAAAAAGCAGCCTATTCATGAGCAGTAACATCCTCATATCAAATACAATTGCTGACATGGCTGAGAAAACAACTATTTAATTGAATAAGAAATGACACTGGAAAATTCAAAGAGGGTGCAAAAACTTCCGCCAGTTTGTCTGGAAGCAAATCCTAGACATGTAAGGCATGGATCCAAGCATGGGATCCAAGCAAAGTGCTGGGAGAAACAGAATTTATGGATGGACATACGTCTTCCCTTAAGACATGTTGTTTCCTTAGATGATCCCGTAAAACTGTCTAGAAATAAAATACATATTTTCGGGTAATCCTCCTCTGATTCCTCTGGAGCCCCACTTCTAAGAGTCTGTCTCCCCCCCCCC